>BNST01000639.1:0-118030 GCA_019650275.1 Xylocarpus granatum
GGGGAAAGGGGAGAAGGGGAAAGAAAGAGGAAGAGGAAAAGGGGAAAGAAAAAGGGGAAAAAGGGGGGAAGGGGGGAGGAGGGAGAGTGAAAAGAAAAGTGTGGTCTGGAGGGAAAAAATATATTTCGGTTTATTAAACGAAGTGTCTAATAAGGTTGATAATGTGGGGTTGTCTAATCTTATATATTGTTTTGGCCTTGATCTTTTGATTTGGTACACTTACTAGGGGCGCACTGTACTTCGCGAACTGCAGAGCAAATAATATCCTAGAAAATAGACAAAAAATGTAAGCGATATTCATTGTTTTGCAAGGATTGTACTGGCGAATATATCTACTGCATTCAGAGTCCCATATGTCTGACTTCGATTGATAGACCAACATGGCATTCTCACAGGCGCGCATCTAGGTCTTTGCAAGTCCACATCAGATATAGTTTTACTGTAACACAGGCCTAAAGTCCGAATGCTACTAGCCTTAAATCCGTCGCATTCTTTTATTTTTCCGTAATGTTTGGGTTTCAAATGTTTATGGTTCAACCGTATCGTAAAATGGGTGGATGTTTTTAGTTTATTTCGCGCGCGCGATACAATCCTTCTCACTGCTCCTTGCGTCCAATATTGTTGGTCAGTAGGCATCAATTGAACGGAGGATCCTTACCAAAGTACAACCCATCGAAAGTACAACAAAGAAAACTTGCGCCAACATCTTCAGTGCTACCATATCGACGATGTCTTGAACCTAAATGTCTTCTTCTTAATAGGGAAATAAAAAAATTAAAAAATAATATATCTCTTATCGTTCATCATCGCACTGTTGTCGATCTGTTGATGTGGCTGTCCATTGTCCAAGGAAGCGTACAGAGGTTTTGTTTTGCAATACCAAAACGAGAAAAATGAAGGAAGGAGAAACAATAACATTTGTTAACTTTTTGATGTTGGGGACAATTGTGGTCGTGTTTAATTTCTTTCTTCGGCCAACTAAATCATTTTGATAGAAAGGGTGGCAAAAGTGGTCATTTTGGGTAATTTCCATTAGTATCATTCATGATTCTGGTCATGCATGCTATGAATTTTCTGTCACTTCATTGCGAATATCAACAACTATAAATCCAAACAATATCTCTTTCGACGGTAGGAATCGTTATGATAACAGTTACAAACTGTGACATTATTTGGGGTTTCGTAAAAAATTAGGGATCTAGATGTTATTACCCAAATTAATCTTTACGAAAAATGTATTTTCTCGCCTCCATCTCCTCTTGCGCTGAACCTCTGTCCTCAAGCGCTTTCACCTCTGCAGCTCCTTCTCCCCTCTGCCTTCTCGCGGCCCGTCCGGTTTGCAGCAAGGTGACCTTGACAACAACAAACCGTCGGGGATGGAAATACCTTAAGGCGAAAGCACCCAAAAAGCCTTTGGACCAGTTTGGCAGTTCGCGACTGGTTCGGGGCGAGATCCGCTTCGCCGCAACTGCGAACCTAGTAATATTAAAGTGGTCATCTGCCTCTGTAATTTTTTATGCAACGTGTAACAAAGTGTTCTTATTTCTTCTTCTTCTTTTTTTTTTGTTATTTTTTAATTGGCATTGCAATCATGGTATTTATTCTCTCTCAGACTAGCGTCAACTGTCTTTGGTCAGATCCAGAGGCAACTTAATATCCGGCGTGTGGACCTGATTATCACAATGATGGCACAAGAGTAAATTCCAGTCGAATATCTAAGATTATTTACCATTAATTCAATAAAAATAAATAAATTTTTTTTTTTTTTTTTTTTTTATAAAAAAAAAACATTTCAAAATTCAAATTTTTTATTAATTAATTATTTTATGATATAATGAATGATAATATTTTTATTAACATATAAATTATTTATAAAATACGGGCGCCATTGTGGACCATCTTTTCTCTACATCTGATAGATAGTTGCTTGGACTGTGTGCATCAAAGTTAGGGTCAGCCGTTTGACAATTGCCCTGTTAATGCATAGCTATTTGTGTCTTAGCACGCCACTTGCGCTCCTTATCGCCGATTGATAGGGCCTGAGACATACCGCAGCAGGTAAAAATTGGACAGCCGGGGTGGCTGTGGTGTGCCATGATGCAGGCCGCTTTTGATCCGGGAAACGTTCGTCATATGTCCGCTATAAACATCATAATGCTATGACAGGGGGGTGGGTGTAGGTGAATGTTTGGTGAAGACTGCTGCCCCCGCGTTCAGTGGTAAAATGATTGCTATCCCAAACTCCAGAAAAAAACAGCGTGGGCAGAGAAATACCCTTTTCTGCATCCTCTTAATTCCAGGTAAATCGAGAGGAGAGTTTGACATCCAATATGGAGCGTCAGTACATTACGTCACGCACTATGGTCACCCAAAATCCGCTATCAAATAATCCCCACCTCCACAAAAAACGATGGCGACATTTGCTTGCCGGTGATGACATGAATCTGATAATGTACGCCTTCCCTGAGACAATGGTTTGGGAAGGTAAGGGCTCTTTCACGGGAAGCCGCTGAACTATCGGCTTTCGGACATGTATTTTACAGATCAATCCGACTCGGGAGGGTGAATGAATCGTACTTTTTAGATTATTCAAGAGAAGCGAACTAATGATTAGAGGAATGATTTCATGGTGTGTTTGGGTATCGCCATAGGACCTAACATGGTCATTGATCGCAAGCGTCGACTTATTGGTTCCTCTCAACAGAAGGCAAGGATCCCCTTCTTTGCGAGTTTGGTGACCTAAGGAAGTGTTCGCCCTTTTCTGTAGTTTCAGTGGTGCGGTGAAGTCTGAGCGTAGTATAACATGGTACCAGTGATGACCTTGCATATTCGAGCCTGGTGACTTTTGCTCATTCTCTCAATCGCAAAGCACAGACAATTTGTTTAGTGGGTCCATCATATTTCTTTAACTAACCAACTTTTCTACCCTTAGGGGTCAGCATATTACCCACTTAAACCTTCACGACTTGCTGTCCCATTTGAAATTCTTGATGTAATCATTATTCATCGATTTTACATCGTCGCAAATAACAAATCCTCTACCCTAAGCTGTCCTTCTGATTAACTAATAGTGTATATAAGGATATGTTGGCTAGGCAAGTACAGATCTACTTAAACCGTATCATCAACTGTCCTCTGATTGAAGAAGACACTTTTAACTCAACCTTAGCTCTTAAGCAATGAAGTGACAACTCTCACCTTGTCCTAAGCCCATAAGTTCTCCATCAAGACAACTCTTAACAGTCTCAACATCACCTTAATGAGTAAACAAGCGATCGGACTAGCAAGGATGCTTAGCCTTGATTCTACTGGGTTAATGCGATGTGTAATTAAAATAACGAAATTCGTGTTATAGCTGTGTCTATCCAATGCTCACAAAAACAAATCAAAAAATCGGGTACTGCTTTATAGTCCTAAGACAGCTTGTCCTAATTCAACTAGTACTTGGTTCCTTATCCACTTAGGATATGTTTACTAAGTCGAACAATGTTTTCTAAGTCAACTAAAACATTATCAAGACAGACCTTAGTCCACTGTTTCCAATCCTGCTGAGAATTCTTTGTCTTTCTTGAACTTCCTACTTACACTAGAATTCCTATTTTACTACGTCTTCTGTCCTTATCTCTCTACTCCTCTCCTACAGCTGCTGACCTTCATCTTGCTGTTTCCTTCTTGGATTACAGGACTCTCCATATGCGCAATGTCCTTCCATTCCCAATCGACTCGCGTCCTTGACATGTACTCCTCATTGCTGACAGTGTACAAGCCCTGTCATGACATCCTGCTGCTGCTGGAGTAGTTCTATCATGCCGTCATGTCCTCCTGCTCGTATTGTGTCATGCGTGCCACTGCCAATGCTTGTGTCATCTTGGCTTGGATTTCTTCAGTCAACAGTTGGGACAGCGATTTCAGAACCTGCCGATCCCTTCAACTTCGCTGTGCGCATGCATGCTTGTGCAGTGCACATTCTCTCGCTGTGCTGCCGCTTCTCTTGCTCGCTGGGCGCGCTACGCGCAGCATATGCACCTCGGAGCTCCCCTGTCCCTTGTCCCTCGTAAGGTCCTCAACAATCCCTCTTTCTGTGCGAGCTACACCTTGTCGCTCATTAAGGCGAAATTAGGGCGAAACGTTGGCTGATCTCATCTTAGTCTCCCATGTTGCTTCATACTTGGGCGAATGACTCCACATATGATACTCTCCAATAATTGCCTTCTATTGTAGCCATAGCTTACTATGCAAAATCCTAGTGCTTCCTTTGGGTGCTGCCCAGGTGATCTTCTCTGAAAACGTCGGGCAGTCTCTCATTCACTTGTCTCACATCTCCTATCTTTTTCCTCAACAATGAAATGTGAGCACACCCGGATGTAGTTATGTAGTTTATCGGTAGTCCACACTTAGGCGATACAGCTAACTGCTCCAATATCGCTGCTGACGACCTCGTATGGTCTAGTACTTGTTCTAGCGCTGCGTTGACTGTAGTTGGACTTTCCAGCCTTTATCTTCCTCTCTCAACGGGGTGGATCTTAAGATAGACCTAGTCACCTACGTTAAATTCCACTTCCTTCCTCCTTTGTCTGCTTATCGTCTCATTCGGGGATAGAATGGTTGTTGTCCCCTCTTGCTTTCTCAAGCTCATGCTTGATTTTCTTCAAGACCTCATCTCTTGACTGAAGTGCAACATCAACTTCATGTATGCTAGTGTTCCCCATGGTATAACACTATGCATTCCTGGGGGTATTCTTCCATATACGGCTTGGTATGGGGTCATCTTGATTGCCACATAATAGGCAGTATTATAACACAAACAACAGTTCTGAGCCCAATGGTAATGTCACTATCCTTTCCAATGTTTGATGAATCACAGAGCAAAAACATCTTTGTATTGCTCGAGGGGGCTCTTGTTGGTTACCATTTTCGTCCATCTCTTTTGGTGGATGAAGGCAGATGACAAGCGACCCAGTTGCTGCGGAGCGTGTGAAAGAGCTCCCTTGCAGAATTTTGCTCATGACAAGTGACAAGTGTCTCTGTCTCAGAAGAGCATCAGCATTGTCATGGTATGCCATGAAGTCTTACTACGTTCTTGATGAACTCTTGGGCTACTTCTTTTGCCGTGTAGGGCTGCTTGAGTGGCACCAAGTGTGCACTCGTGCTGAGTCTGTCCACTACGTTAATATCACCGTATAACCCTTGCTGTTCGTGCATTCTCGTTATGAAGTCCATTGTCATGTCTTCCCAAACCCTGTCCTTCGTACTACGCCAAGCTTAACAACCCTTTGTCTGCGCTTTCTGGTATTAGGAATGCAGCTGTACAACAAAAAAAAAAAAAAAAAGAAAAAAAAACGCTAAAGAACACAGTACATAAAAATATGTCCGGAACTTATCGAAAAGGACCAAGAAGAGGGAGCTGCCGCTTATTTTAGAGAGTTGAACTATTTCTTTAGTGATGTGTGTGCAAATTATGATTACTAGGGTTATAAAAAATTACATCCAAACACATAATGTTATTTTTGTTGGGAAAAACACCTTAATCTCAACACATAGTGACAGATCATTTTCTATCGATAATTGTTTATATACTAAACAAACCCAGAAAACAAAAAACATAATAAAAAAACAAAAAAAACAAAAAAACAAAAACCTTTTTTTTTACAAAAAAAAAAAAAATAAAAATAAAATAAAATTTTATAACAAACAAACATAAAAACCAATACAGAAAAAACAAACATTACACAAAATCTCCATACAAACAAAGAGCCATGTTTTATACAAACAACCACATTTTTAACATTAAAAAACCTTCAACACACAAAAACCACAGTTTTTTACAAACACCAACCCACACAAAATAAACAAAAACCCTAACAAACACCTCTTTTTTTTTTTTTATGATTTTTTTTTTTTTTTTTTTTTTTTTTTTTTTTTTTTTTTTTTTTATTTTTTTTTTTTAATATTTTTAAATTTAAAAATTTTAAATTTAAATTTATAGAAATTTAACTTTAAATCTACAGCAAACTGCCGCTCAAATGGTGACAGTAGTCATATTATTTTGTAAAACTGTTAATAAGAATTCTAATGACATTAATGGTAAGTCCAACGAATAATAGCAATCGGTGGCTAGCGACAATGGATAGTGAACAATGATAGCATACACGGTGGACAATGATTGCATCCCTAATCCAGTTCAGTCTAGCAAACTAAACAAGCGGCCAAAAGGGAGCAACGTCAGAGGTATTCAAAGGTTGTTACATTAGGCTTCTTTCATTCAAAGCCATATTTTCTCTCATTTGGAGTTTACGAGGTGTAGGTCTATGTATGTTTTTTTTAATCTTTTCACAGACTACAATTTTGGGATCACTCTCACCCACAGGTCTTTTTGGCTGCCAAAAACTCTTTGGGTCCTTTTCTCTTACATTTCCAATTTTTTCTTTTGGCATTACAGAAGTTCTGCATTCTTGTTTATGTTTTCGTCTTACCACATATAAGACACCATCTCTACGGTCCATTGGACACCAAGATACCCTAAATTTGCCCATCTTGTATACATTATGGTTTGGTTATACCGCATAGAATAAAAGAGTAAATTTGACTCATTAATTATTACCTTTGTGGTCACTATCTCTTAATCTAGCTTCCTTGTCACTATTTACTGGGCCTATCTTGCTTCCACACATTGACTCAAGGATTAACTCGTTCACAGAACCGTATAAAGTTTCAACACCGTCTCTTTTATGCTCGTAGACCTTTAAAGAAGTGGTAGGCTTGACTCTCCACTAGGAATGGCTGGAAATCGGGTTTGGAACGTATACTACCGTATCCATATTAATGAGTATTCATAATATAATTAGATTCCTTAAGAGTATGATCACTTCTCAAAGTTGTAATATTAATAGTATAGAAGCCCAAGTAAAATGGATGTCGCATGGATATTAGTCCCCATGCGATTCCTATATAATCCTTATAACATAGTCAATCCCAATGTGATCCCTATGCAATACTTATTACATAAAGTCAATAACGTGGACGGATGCATTGAAGACATTATTTTTTTTTCACAAGATTTACAACTTATAAAAGGCCTGAATGGATTATTCTTTCCCATCATTGATTATACAAATTTCTACAGAAGGTAATTCTGTAGATTTACGAGAATTTGTGGAAGCTTATGTTCTTATTAGATGAAGACAAAAAAGCAAAGAGTTTGCACAACAATGAAGGACATTTAAAAGTATATGATTTAAGTCATAACTATTACAGCTTGGCTGGAAACTTATGACGATGCCTAGTCCACAAAAACACACGGCTTTTATAAAAGTCTAAACTATGCACCTTATCAAGAAATCCCAAATCAAATAGAAGAGTTTTGGTTTTAATGAAAATCAAAGATGATTGCATAGTACCCGATTAAAAAGTTCTAGGAATAATCTATTTTTTAAGTAAATTTTAAATTTTTTTACAAAAATATAATATACTGTTAGAATAGAGTGTAAAAATTTAGTTGAATTTTTTAAAAAGATTAAAAATAAAGTATTGGTTGTTAATCTGACAGCGAGCTCGTGGATATACTTAAATCCAGAATCTGTGATATTGGGACATGAAGACTCGTGAAACAGCACAATTAGTACTAAGAACCTAACACCGGTCTACGATACAATGTTGATTTGATTTAAGAATGCAATTAATTCTTTATGAGAACTAAATGTGGGTTACGATTACCTAACCACTTATTATTGGGGATAACCTCTTATTAATTACAGTATCCACCCATTATTTTAAATAATCATCCATGAACTAATGCATTATTAGTAATTTATTATTATTAGTAAAGTTATAATGATTAAATTTAATGTTTAATAGTATTTAGCAGTTTATGCTTAGTAGTTACTTATTAATATTTGATATTAATAATTAATTTTAATCGTTATAAAATATGTGAAATAAATAAATCTGTAAATTTAAAAATATAATAAAACATCAAATGAGCATAGTGTTAATGGATTGGTTGGTCCCATACCTAACCACTAATGGGTTCGTGTTAGGCCCTGCCTTCTATTTCATGCTTGGGCATGAGTGTGAGCCTTTCCGCCGAAAAGGGCAACGACATCGAGTCAATGAACATTAACAAACTAGGTTTACAAGGCCCAGCCAATAATGAATCCCAATTTAAAAGAACAAGAGGATATAATGACATAATACGGAGATGAATACGGATATATGTATGTAGCATGGACGAGAGGGATGATCACACTTCTACTTTTTATCATAATATTTATAATCTAATGTTTAATGTTATAATCAGTTTATAATTACTGTAAAACCGATTCATTTTGTCGTACATTTATCCATTACTTGTTTAAACAAATTTAGTTTCAAAGATTTGATTACAATATAATAAATATAATATGCCGTTTAGTTTTTTGTAACATAAAATTTAAAATATTTTTAAAAAATTTAAAATTTTAATATTAAGTTTAAATTTAATATAAAAATTAAATTTTAAATTATAAACTTAAAAAATCATACGTAAAATTTAAAATATTTAGTATAAAAACTTTTAAAAAAATTTTAATATGAAAATATATTTTAATTATACTATAGTTAAATTTTAGTTTTAATCGTAAATATCACACAAAGGAGCGTTGAATCAAGTTATGTTTACATGTATACATGGTATGGATTAGGTTGAATATTTACCTCTTTTAATGTCCTTTGGATCCTTCTATTTTGATACGTTTCTTGCTCTCTCGCCTCGTATAAAGAATACTCTATGGCCATTCCAGCGTATAGTTTCTCCTGTTGGGGTCTTATTATTTTTATTTTTTGTTTCTTTTTTATATTTTTAATTTAATCGACAGACAAACAAAACGAAGCCTCCTCTCCCAACAAAGGACAAAAACAGAACCCATTTCCATTCTCAACTTCACGATTCCATTGAAGAAGAGATCTGAAATTACATCGTTCACGAGCCCAAATCTCTCCTTCCCTTCAAAATCTGTAAATAGGCAAATTCAGAGAGAGAGAGAGAGAGGTACAGGGACCTTTACCACAAAGACACAGCCTGACACTTTCTTTTATTAAATTTTCCTCTCATTCTTTCTTATCATCTTTCATTCAATCCTCTTCTTTAAAATTTCTACTTTCTCTTCAACTTAACCGAATTCCTAAAACTCGTAATTTATCATTTATATTTTTACCTTAATTTCATGGAAATTTTTGTTATATTCCCAATAAAAAGGTTTATTTTATGAGTTTAATAATTTTTCTAAATAACAAATCACTTTTTTGTGTTTAAAGAATCTGAATCTCACTTTATATGAGTGGGTGGTTTTGTTGACGTAGTTTTGTTCCTTGATTTATCTAGGTTTGGTGGGATCGTTACTGGAAGTAACCCTAATTGTGGGTTTTTGTACTGTTAGGGTTATGATCATAATAAGAATACTCAGTGTACATAGAAACTAAGGATTGTATTGTATAGATTTTGTTCAGTATATTTCTGGAATTTTGAGATATTGGGATCACTATATGTGGCTTAAAGCTTCGCATTGAATCTGTAAAAAGGGAACTTCTCAGAGCTCATGTTTTGGGGCTGCCACTTGTATCTACAGAAAGAGATTGTTAGGAGGATTGCTTTCGAACACAAACCAAAAGGAACCTTTATTTAGATACTAAGGAACTGAAGATTTATCCGTTGCAAGATTAAGGCTATGATGTGTTTTGGTATTGTGTTATGAGTATTTGATCCTTGTGGCAAGGGAATTCTCCTGATTCCAGTTGGTTTTTGCTCATGAGCAGGTGTTGGTGACCCTTTTTGCTTAGTATTTAAGTGGAACATTTCCGGCCTGTTTTTGAACTTCTGCATTTGACACATCTTTCGGGTTGAAACTTGGATTATCTTGCTGCATTTGAGTTAGTTCACATTTTTTTCGGTAGAGTTGAGCATTTGAGCCTTGCGGGTACTCCTAGATCCATGCTCTTAACTTTTTGATACCATTTTGCAATTATTAAGATTTGAATGTAAATAAGAGGATATTTTAATCATTGGATATCAGGTTTTTCTTTTTTTTTGGTTGTCTGGGAGGTGATTTTGGTTGACCATGGAGTGATTTTCAAGCTGGAAATGATTGCGAGGACATGGTGCATGGACAAGGACATAGTTTCTGGTCTGTTCCTGTGTTGGAACAAACGTGCAGAAAACTAGGAGAAGCTTTTTGGTCGGTGGAAGAATACCACTTAGCTGTTTCAAGGATTACATGCAATGTCTCGCTGTTTTCCATTTCCGCCTCCAGGGTATGAAAAGAAGGCCAAAATTGAACATACAGACTTGCTGACCAAGGTTGATACATAATCTTTTCAATTTCCAACCATTGCTATGCTTGTTTCATTCAGAGCATGCTTTGCTTATATGGAAAATGCTTTAATTTATATGGGATTGTGTCTATTGCTAGTCATTTAGACCTTTTGAAGTTGGTCTTGGTTTCAGAGTTCATTGTCAAGGTAGTTTTGACCCAAGATTTTGTGTGTTTTGTGTGTGTGTGTGTGTGTGAATTCTGGGAAAACCATGGGCAACTCTTTTGCAATCTACTAGGGTGAAAACTGAGAAATAATATATAGGACAAAAAATGTGGGGTTTTATCGTGGGCTGACTTATAATCCTATGTTAAGTTTAAAGCTGTACGCATTTAGCTTTCTTAGTCAATTTTTCCAATTAAAATGTTTGCCATGATGTATTTTTCACTAGTAACCACTGATAATGTTCAATATTGGGCAGGATGGTGAAGTAAATTATATCACAAGTAGATAGAAGTTGTTGCAACTTTCCATCATAGTTGTTATCGAAGATAATGACAGAGTAGGATGTTTGATAATATGTCATGCAAGGGTTGAGTCATAGCATGCTACTGACCTTACTTTGCATATATAACCACTTTTTTTGGGAAATCTTTTCTACAAACTCAAACAAAGTTTTTTGCCTATATTTTCAATATGCTCTCTAAACCATTGGCATGGTTGTGGGATATGGGTTGTGTTAGACAGACTAAGTAGGCATGTCCATTTTTGAAACAAGAAGGAAGCCTTTGTTCGCAATAGGTACAAATGTTTTAAGGTTCTTATTTATCTCTGGTCAGACATGACATATTAAATGTACACTTGATTAAATTTCTGGATTATAGTGGAACATTTGTTTGATGAATTTGTCGCCTTAACAGAACTAGGGCCTCGTGGAGACTTGATCGTAAATCATGACCAATTTATTCTGAACACTCGCTCAGTTGCTTTTAGCTTGAGAAGTTTATAGAAATCCAAGGAAATTGCCTTCTTAGAATGTTACACAGTAGCCTTCTATTATAAACATACTTTAAGGCTAATGCAATATGATGATATGGTTTTAATTTAGATGAAGTTTTTGGTTTGATATATTAACTTATACTAAATTCAGATGTTAATCTTGTTTACTGCAAAGTGCAGTATTCATTCAGAGAAAAGTTAATAATGTCATAACAATTAATATATGCTTTGTTATTTTAAAATGCTCTTTTAAATTCTTTTTCTAAATTTCGTGTAGTGTTACACTAATGTATATTAAAGTATGACACCATGGGAAGCACCTGATTCCTTAACTAACTGACATTATTTTCAAGGAATTTTCTTCCCATATTCATAGATTTTATGCTGATACGGAATTGCTCCGATCATGTACTCATAAGATCAACTTTATATTGGGGGTTATTCCTTTAGAAGTTGGTCTTTATGTTAAGATTTGCTTTGGTGTACTTAAAATGCTCAAAAGGTGAAAGGCTTCTTTGATTTTGGGGGCATGCAGCTTGAGATGTTATTGCATAGGTGATAAGACCATGGTGGGCATGTTCATTTTGTTATAGAACTATGGACATCTTTTTAGGCATAGAATTGTTATGGTATTTTGTATAATTTGTTCTAGTATGCTGAACTTTTAATAAACTGAAAATGTAGGATCTGTAGTAGTAGCAAACAGCTGCTCTACAATTTAGATGAGTAAAAGACATTCATGTCATTTACTTTGTGCGTGGCCTGTTCAGAAAGTAAAAAAGTTGCCAGAGCATGATAATATACACTTCTAATATCCCTTAGTAATTCAGATTTAGAACTAGAAGAACAATAAGGAAGCTCAAGCTCAAAACATTGAGGATTGAATTAAAAATTAAGTTACTAGAATGGGATGTTTATTAATATTAATAAAACTCTTTCTATATATTTCTTATATTCCTGCTATGCAGATATGTAATTTGGAAATTATCCTTGTCTGTCATAAGCATTACTGAGTCTAGCAAATATTTTCCACCATCCTCCAATTGTAGCTACATGTACCTTCTCTCTCTCTCTCTCTCTCTCTCTCTCTCTCTCTCTCTCTCTCTCTCTCTCTCTCTCTCTCTCTCTCTGGATGATGCTTTCATTGTTAATGTGACATTTTGAATATTTCAATTTTCTTTCCACCATCCTCCAATTGTAGCTACATGTAAGTTCTCTCTCTCTCTCTCTCTCTCTCTCTCTCTCTGTGGATGATGCTTTCATTTTGTTAATGTGACATTTTGAATATTTCAATTTTCTTACCCTTAATTCGTTTATTTTGGTAAAATACATACTTAAGGGATTCAATTATCTGCTGTACAAGGAAAAACTAGGATATAAATACAAACTTAAATGTTGATTCGGAAACTAGTTTGCAGTTTGATTAAAGAAATCCTTTTAAACCCTCACTTCCCACGTATCCTAGCCTTTTGAATGAAACTCCTATGTTTTTGGAATTTGAGAATGACCTGAGCTTGGTTCCTTCTAATCTTTGTACTAAATTGTTCTACCTTTATACTGGTTAGCATTATGTTTTCAGAAGTATTGAATGGGAAATAGAAAATTTGGCACAGATTTGTCAAGATCTTTTCCTATCTAATTATTAATAGTACTTGATTCATTTCGTTTCAAATAAACAAGTGTAATAGATGGTGTTAAAAGTTGAGAAACTATTTTCAGTATAAAGTTTTGATGATTTGTTTCCCACTATTGTTTTAAGTATCTTGTTTACTGTCAAGAAGGATGAATGATCTTATCTTGGCCTATTACTAATATGGTAAGTGGAAAACTGAACAAGGACTTAATAGAGGCAATGTGCTTATCAGTCATTTCATTTATTCGATCGAGAAATGCATCCCGTGGTGTTAGGATAACCCTTTCTTGCCTGTATTAAGCTGTTCATCATTTCTCCATCTACTTGAGTCTTTTGTTTTCTTTTTTATTATTAGTTATTTATGTCTGTCCTCTGTTGATTTTTTTTATTCAGGAAAAGCACAAAGAGAAAAAGCATAAAAAGGACAAGAAAGATAAGGAAAGGAGAGAAGGTAAAGAAAAAAAGGAGAAAGATAGAGAGAGAAGTAAAGAAAAACATAGCGATAACAAAGACCGAAAGGAGAAGCACAAAGACAAGAAGGATAGAGATAAGGACAAAGACAAGAACTGGTATTTAGATGCCAAGAGAATTGAAGGGTTGCCAGAGTGCAACAACGGAGATAAGCTTGGTCCAAACAGCATACAGAATAAGATCACTGCTTCCAAATATGTGCAGGATTTGGCAAGGAGAATCAGGGATGACGATAGAGCAACAGGAAGCCAAATTTGTCAGAAAAATATTGTTACAAATCAGAGACGAGGTGAATTGCAAGGGAGGATGGTGGACTGCAGCTTCAACAATCAATTGGAAGAAAAAGAGACAGCTAAGGATAAGAAAGAAGATGACAAGAAAGTTAATGGGCAGAAAAACAATGCTGAGGTTAGAAGTTTTAGAAATGCAATTGGTCCAGGATTCTCGAGTGCGGATCAAAAAAGATATCAAGGAATTGCTATACCAGTGGAGAAGAACGATATTGGGAAGCAGGTGGAGGAGAAGGAGAAAAATAAGTCCACGGAAGGTTATAATAAAGATAGTAAACACAAGGATAGAGATCGAGAGAAGAAAAGCAGATCAAAAGATGAAAATAGGGAGAAGGAAAAGGAGGAGAAAGTGAAGGAAGTTAGTGAAACAAGTAAAGACCAGCTTAAACTGAAAGGCAGCAGTTTGAAATTGAAAGACAGCAACAAAGGCATTTTGAGTTCTTGCAATACTAGACCACTGCATGTTTTGAAGACAAGGTGCAGCAATCCTGCTTCTGAGGGAATTCTTTGCAAACGCAAGGAGCTTGAAATAAATGGAGTTTCACATGGTGAGTCCTTTTCTGTTCGTACAATGATCATACTGCAGCACCTCTTATCTCTATCTGGTGATTGGAAACACAAATATAGATGTGTGTGAACCACAAAAGGCGTTTTACTACTTGGATGGTTCAGTACTTGGTCGTATTCTTTGGGAGTACAGTGGTATAATTTAATTTTGAAAGACTTGTCAAGGTGAAACTTTTCTCATGTCACTTTTGCATTTTGGGTTGTTGATTTAAGGACTTTCTCATAATTTTTTTTCCACTGCTATTGTTTGGGATAAGATCTTTAAATACTAAATATGTAGCTTTTTATCAGCTCATTTTATTATTTCTGTGCCTTATTCTTTAGCTTTGTGACAGACAATGGAAATCAGCCTAATAAGTTGCCGAGACCTGTCTCGTCCTCTCAACAATCCCTGGAAAATGGAAGGAAATTGGAACCCTGTCATTCTGCTGTCCACCCTATATCTGAATGGCAGGGGTCAGTAAAAAATCTTAAAGGGGATATGAAGGAACACAAGATTAATGGTTTGACGGAAGTTCCACAAGCCATGGGATGCTTGTCTGGGTCTTTGTCAACTAAAGCCACCGCAAGTGAAAATGGTGACGCATCTGTGAAGCCACAGAATCCTGATTCCAAGTATTTGAATCAGATTCTTTCTGTACCTGCTTTGGCAGATTTTTCTGATCTCGATGACCAAGAATGGCTATTTAGCAGCGACTCTGCACAGTCAAAGAAGAAGCCCAAGGTGGCTTTTACCGAGAATGACAAGACAGAACGAGAAGTGTGGGCAAAAGCTCTGCAGATAGAGTCTGCTGATTTAACAGCACTGCCATATGTCATCCCTTTCTAAAGATCATACATTCACAGCATAGATTGATATTAGTTTGCGTTCTGTCATCATCCCCTAAAAAACTGACCTTCCCTTCTAGCAAGGTATGCCAGGCAGAGATTATGGGTTTATTGCTGCATTTAATTTTTGTTGCAGTAGTCATAGTAATAGGCGTTTAGTTTCCTTGACCTGGAAACAGAATGGGTTTCAAGGACAGGACTTCTAAGGGCAGGGGACACTGTTAAAGTAGAGTTATTGCAGGTTAAGCTGTGCTCTTATTATATGAGAGAACCAGGTTGTGGTGTTGGAAGAACATCTCCAAAATGAATTGGATTTTAGTGAGAGAGATGGGCACAGACTGCGGCTGAATACTGAGGTGTTTAGAATCACTTTTTTGTCAGCTTAGAGGTAGCTAAGGTTTAGACAACAAAACCAAGTTAGTTCTATAGAAATATGAGAAACATAGGATTCTTCTGGTATTTGTTCTGCGAACAATTTTGATTTTGTTATGATGTAAAGATGATGATATTTTACATATTTCAAAAGAAGGCAGAAGAAAATACAATGCATTTGGTTCATGACGATTCTTTTTGAAGGAGAACGAACGAACTTGTGAATAGCAAGGTATCTTTTTCTTTTTTTTGGTAAAAAATATATCAACCCATACGTTTGGCATAATTACCAACAATAGGATTTCTTCTAATCTTCAAAAATTTGTCAGTGTTAGGTGCCCTTTGAAATGTTTGTTGTTCTCTATTCTTTCTGTCTTCTGGGCAAATATTTAAGAAACAGGTTATCCGGTCAACTCTTTGCAAGTATATATGTGTGTGTGTGTGTGTGTGTGTTACAATCAATATGTTTATATTATTCTGTCTAATGTTGAAATAGACGAGTTACTTTGTCCCATCAATGTTGCCGCCTTGATACTCACCGTTTTTTAAGCCCTCAAAGAATGAAGTGTCCCCTAAAAAATTGCCGTGTAAATTTTTATTTGACGGGGAAAGCGATGGAAACTAAAACTTGGGGTAAGATACCCTTTGTTGTAATAAATAAATGTAGTTAGTATTTGGAGATTGTTAAACTCTTATTTTGATTTGTTAATATTTGATAAGTTTTATTAAGAAATGATTATATATATATATATATATATATTTAGTGTTCGTTATAATACTTTCAGTTTATATTAGCATGCTTAAAAAAAATTTAGCATTCATTGTAATAATGGTATGAATTGTTATATTTATATTTCCTATTAAATAAAAATAACAATTCAGTTGTGATCATCAATATTTACTACAAATGCTTAGTCCACAAACTAAACTAAGGGCTATCTTGTTTCTCAGCTGATGGGCATCAACTGCATTAAAATTAAAACGACCCTGTAGAGATAAGTACTCAATAAATTCACAAATGAAAAAGCTACAATCTGCCTTGCAGGTATCCCCTAAGGAAATCCCTCGTGTAAACAGCTATCATGAGGAATCCATTTTGCCACTAAATCAATCAAAGCAACAACCCAGCGCTTTAGCTCTGTATTGACTAGCAAGTAAACAATGTCTACATCAAACCAAGTGTTCAGCCCCTCAACTATCTCCGTAATGAATAAAGATCTCGCCCATGACACATATTGCGTAACCTCATTTCCCCAGCAAAGACTTTCGAGCTGCTACTCGTTGTCTTGGATTCTTTAGCCATATTTCT
Organism: Xylocarpus granatum; assembly: GCA_019650275.1. NCBI lineage: Eukaryota > Viridiplantae > Streptophyta > Magnoliopsida > Sapindales > Meliaceae > Xylocarpus > Xylocarpus granatum. The sequence continues at coordinate 16,754 of BNST01000639.1, forward strand.
TTAAAATAACTCTGCCAAGCTATAAAATAATAACAAAAAGTTACTTTGAAAAAAATTATAAAAGTTCATTTTTGCTTACATATGCATATGTGTCAGTTAAAGTTCACTATTAGGGTACAATGTCAGGTTGTTGTCGTTGCCTCTTCAAATCTAAATAAGCATTGATGTGCTGTTGATGACATAACAATGCTTTAAATCTAATCAAGTTAATCAGTGGTAGGAAAAAGAGTCAAAAAAGTAAAAGACACCACCACAAATAACATAAAAAAAAGCATGAAAAAACAAAAAAGTCAGAAAATTTGCATTCACAAGCAACAAATCAAGCATAAATTAACGTAAACAAGTAGAAAAACTGTATTTTGGCATAAAAGGTGTATAAAAACTATGCATTCAAGCTATAAATCTTGTATACAAGGCACAAACAACTCTAAAACTGCACAAATAAGGCACAAACAGCACAAGCTCAAGCAAACAAAAAATAACTCCAACCTGTTGGAAAAACTGTATCTATGGCATAAAAACTATGCATTCAAACCATAAATTTTGTATACAAGGCACAAACAACTTTAAAACTGCACAAACAAGTAGAAAGAACCTCCATTAGGTTGGAAAAAATGAATCTAGGTAGAAAAGGTGTATACAAGGCATAAAAACCATACATTCAAGCCGTAAAATCCTGCATACAATGCATAAACAACTCAAAAAACTCCAAGACCTGCATTACTCCTTCCAAATAAAAGTGAAATAAATTTATTATTGAGATAAAATGAGAAACAAGTAAGGTTATACATATGCTTGCATCATCCTCTAACCAAGTGCCTTCCTCACTTCCTAATATAGTCATAAACTAGGTTAGTGATAAACCCAATCTCCCCAAAAAAAAAGATGTTGAATCAGGCCTTTTTGTCCATTAAATGAATTGACTCCACTATTCTTATGCATGTAATGCTCTAATGCCTTCATGCTTTTTCAAGTTTTCTGGATGCATAAAAAGACTAACCAATCTTTTTGTTCTCTTGGATTGTTGTCCATATTTACTGCACAGATCAGGGAAAAAGGTCTCGTTAGCAACATTTACAAGCACTGGCGTAACATTGATATCTTTTTAGATAACAATAATGATATGGGGAAGGCTATTGTCCCCCACATTGACCTCTTTCTATAAAATTAACAAGTCATCATTACTATTAGTTGCTTTGTCAGTCTATGCAGATAAAATAAATTTCACAAATATAAGATACTTGGGACAACTCGTCAAAACACTGAAAGTGTTCATACATGTTTACCTTCAATTCTTTTGTATCTTGTCTAACTGCTACTATGTGAGCTTTAAATAACTCTTCTTGCTTTAAAAAACGTGCTTGCATCGCCTCAATCGCATTCAATATTTCATCTAGAGGCATGTACTGGGGCCTTGGGGAATTGTTGATGGATTCTGAAACGAAACTTGTATATGCAGAAGCTAATCAAAGCAGTAACCTTAAGTAGGACATCTGTGGGTTATAGTGAGGGACATTAATTTTTGTATTTGTTGTTTGGGATGTAGGCTTGGATGGTGTGGCATTTTTACCATGTCACCTGAATATAATAATCATCTCGATCAGTAGAGTAATGTATTAAAATTGCAAAATAAAGGCAGTACTCAATGTATGCACCTCGACAATATCTTCCATTGCGAGATTGTTGTAATATAATGATGAAATCTCTGACTGTACAAGTGTAATAGGGGACAGCAAAACATCTCCTCCATATTTCTTTTTCACTATCTTAATTGTCTACAACTAGTGGACATATGGTAATAAACTCTCTGCATGCGTTGGAGTTAACTCGCAAAGTGGATGGGGTAATAAACACTGTGCCTTGCGAGTAATTGTTGAACGCATCTAAATCATCCAGTACTTGTAATACAAATGGGTCCACTATTATCCCTTCCTAACAAAAACCTCTCAACAAAGTAAACTAACGCCATCTTTGATGCATCTTCATCCTCAGCAGTGCTGAAATCCATTTCCTTGATAGACTTGTCTAGTTGACTTTGTTTAATCCACAACATTTCGAAAAGAATTTGTCATGCGTATCTCTTCTACTCTTGGAAATGTGCTTACCTCTTGTAAAATTATCAAAATTGAGCCTAATTATCACAACTTTAGAAAAACGGATCAACTGCTCAGATACTAAAAACCATAGTTGTTGTTATGCTTCAAGCCCAGTCGTATAAACTTCTCTAAGTAGCACTTATGAAGTAACATTCTCAAAAATCCAAGCTTTTATACCTGTAAAAGCCTTCCAAAGTATGATGTTGGAAATAAATCCGACCGTGATGCAATTAGCTTCTGTCTAATCTTTTCAACAACCTACATGATGTCACAATTACTTGAGTATTCATTAGCCATAATTCCTGTGCAATTAATAAAGAAACACAAGAAATTTTGGTACAAAAATAGTAAAAAAAAATGCAACAAATTCATCCTATCAAAAGTGATTAATAATTTATTTACGTTTCACTTAATTAATTTTATCAAGGGAGTTAATTAAAATAATTAGATTTGTTAGATGAATTTTGTCAAAAAAATTAGTTAAAAAATTTATCTTCTCTCAATCAATTTCATTAACAAGAGTTAATTAAAATCATTACTTTCTTGATGAATTTCATCAAGAAAGTTAGGAACAATTCATCGTCTCCAATGAATTCATTAAAGGAATTAGTTAAAAATTTTATCATTTCACAATAAATTTTATTAAAAAATAATAATTTTTTTTATTTTCAGTTTAAATACACGCAAGAAAACAAATCCAAATTACTTAAATAAACATATAACCACTTCTAAACTAGTTTCTAAGTATAGTTGAAGAATTAACTAACCCCAAATCAATAACAAGCCAGAATCAAAATTAATTTTGACTTTTCAAATACACATTGAAAACATACTACATACTTATTGTAGAGTAATTTTTGTCACGCAATCGTAGGTAAAACAATTCTAGTAGGCACAATTCTACTTTTTGTGCTTAAAAATTAATGGGTTTTTAAGTGGGGTTTTTGCTGGAGAGATGAAGAATAAGGGGGCTCAGCCTACTTTACAAAGAAAGAAATGAAGTTTTGTAATTAAAATAGGGTCATTTTTGTTCGAAAGGCATCCTTTTGGCCTCAAATAGAAAGCTTTTACAATTAAGTGTATAATTATAAATAGACATTAAATTATGACTATTTTTATCAAAAATCTAAATAAATAACTGATTTTTTTGAATAGCTTGACTAAAACTAAAGTATCTTCCCTCACGCTAAAAGTCAGAAGCTGCCACTTGGCTTTTGCGTCAGGCCATCTTCCACCTGTGGCATTCCTTCTGTGAGACGAAACTGCGAGAAGAAAAGAGAACAGCAGCAGTAAATAAACAAGCAAAAGCATGGGTGGCGATAGAATCATGCCTCCTGGTACATAATCTTCCTCTCTCTGTCTGCGTCTATATGTTTATTCTCTTTGTATAACTTTGAAATAATAATATGCATCTGCAGAAGATATAATTTCATCTTTTGATGATTCTCGATTGTCATCTGCTCAAACCCCAACTTTGTTCAGGTATTTCATTATGAATGTTTGGGTCGCTTTATTGCTAAATTTATCGGGCTTGTACAGAGAGATTGTGTTTTTGTGTTGGAGAAATACTTATTTGCGGGGTTTCAACTGGGTTGGGTTAGGAATAATAATTTGAGAATGAAGATTGATGAAGTAACGGTAGTGAACGGAGAGAATGGTTCCGTGTTTGGAGAGTCTGATAGTGATCAAGTTTTTCCAGCTTCTTGGGATTATGAAGTGGATCAGCGAAGAAAAAGTGCTGTTTTTATGGAGGTTTTGCAGAGTTATGATCAGCTGCGGACTCGTATCGGTAGCTTGAGAGAGTCAAAGAACAGAATCTTGAGGTATTGACTATTTACGTGGCAAACTTTGTTTTTTGTATTTTTTTTTCCCTCCTTAAAGAAAAAAAAACAAAAGTATGTGCATCAACTGCATTGCATTCTCTAAAGTAATTGTGTTGCACAAAAACTGGAAACTGATTAGCTAAAATGCTAGGATTTGTTTTATTTCTATTGTTGTTTTTTGAGTGTATGCCAACACTACAGGTGATTGTTTATACACTCCGAAAACCCCATTTGGCAAGTGCAATTCAAACGTGGAAGTTAATGTATCTAAGAATATGTAGCAAAATGAAGAAAAAAAATGAAAGAAATAAAACTTTCTTTATTGTATTAATCCTGAAAATTTAACTGATTACAATGTTCAGATCCCTAAATGTGATTTTTTTTTCAAAAGGGGGGGGGCGCTGGTGTGGTGAGGGTGGGTTTGGTTTGGGCAAAAAGCAGGAGCCCAATTTTGTAGCCATTTAATGTATTTTCAGTAATTTTCTGAAAGTTGTTGTGGCTTCCAGCAAGTTTGTATTGTGATTGATTTTATGCTTTGTTTGAATTGATGTGGTAATTTTTCATGCACAGTTATACTCCCGGAGCGTGGATTGATAATGTAGGGAGCTTGAAATTGAGTGATTATGATGTGCCAAAGACAACATCGCTTATTTTAATTGGTCCAAAGGGGTCTGGAAAAAGCAGTCTGGTCAACAAAATTTCAAAGGTGTTGGAAGATGACAAGTTTGCATCAGAAAGAGCTCAAGTAACACGTACATGTCGCTTAACTTTTACTTTTTACATTTGAAGTAATATGTTGTGGATCATAATATATATCCAATCTTTGCTTTTAATAATGTGGTGGCAGAGTAATTGCGGCATTTTCTTTTACTAAACTTAACCTTTGTTGTTTTGCAATACAAGATAATTCATCTGTTGGAGATGGAACCTACTTCCTTCAGGAGTATAAAATACCAAGAGGTTCAAATTCATTTTGCCTTTATGATACACGCAGTCTGGGAGGTGATGCATCTGATAATATTAATATGATAAAGCGTTGGATCATTAAAGGTGTTTGCCACGGGGAACATGTTATCAGGTCTGATTTGTCAGCTGAGGCTTTTCATTTTGTTTGATGGATTGCGTTTTGGGTGGTTTGTAACCTAAATTTTATGAATGAATTAACTCTGGCATTCTTAGCAGGAAATCAGATAGTTCAAGTTTAAGAAACAGAATGAAGTGTAAAGCTCGTGAGAATGGTTGTGAACACAGTGAGCATAGGATGGTTAATTTTGTCATATTTGTTTTAAACGGAATTACAGTTCTGAAATCCATGGAAGGCAATTGTGCTGTAGAGGAAAACACCCAGATGATTACAAAAACTTTTAATTGCCCATATTTATCTTACAAAGGTATTAGATTTTTTATTTCTATCCATTTTTCTATTGATGGAGTTCATGAAAACAATTGAATAACATTTCTTTGAAAGTAAAATATGTAAGCTGCCCATCAAGATTTTCATCTATTATTATCTCCTATTTATTGTTCCTTACTCTCTTCTTTTATAAATTCTTATCAGTGTGCATTGCCTTTTATGGTTGTAACCTATTTTCGTTTTCCAGATGATAAACCTGTTGTTGTTGTCACACATGGTGATTTACTTTCGCTCACTGCCCGTGCTCGCATTCGCACTTACCTGGGAGAGCTGCTGGGTATACCACCTGCAAAACAAATTTTTGACATTCCAGGTGATCCCATCTAGTATTTAATCCTTGTTATTATGCTCATATTTTTCTGTTAGCTCTTTGGCTCAGTTTTGTGCATGATTAACAATTTTGAGGAATTCACCATGAGTTCTGATTACTTTTTCTTGCAGAAAGGTCTGATCCAGAAAATGAGTTAGTAATAGTTGACTTGTTGCGCTACTGCCTTGAGCATGCAGATAGAAATCTTCCTCTTAAAACCTGTGACAAGAACAAGGTTTAGTCTTCATGCCAAATTTTAGCTGCTTAATGGTTATAATCCTGTTCTGGGTGTTAGTAACTTTATTTTTTTCTTCTTATTACAATTTTGCATGAAGGGAATTACAAAACTTTTACTTTACTTTAAAGAAACAAATCTTTTTATTGCAAATATCTGCCAGAGATGGCTTCACAAAAAGTAGTTTGTATTGTCTTATTACCACTGTAACAAATGTAGACCTTTCTGGGTAAGCATGTTGAAATCAAATTTATAACCAATCAATTTCAGGCTGTGTATCTGGAACATTTTACCATAGTGTTTGAGTTGTGGAATTGTTTGTTGAATTTGCAATTCTAGGATGATAATTGAGTGCCTTGTCTGTGCCCATATTTGTTTTACAACAGTGCTTAAAAAATAGATGCCATAAATTGCTATTATTACCTGTTAGCCAGTCCTTGAATTCTTTGCAGGCTATAATAATGAACTTTTAGTGGAAAAAGGAATGTGTTTATGATAGTTGTTAGAAATTATGCAAGTATTGTGCAAATTAATGGTTCTTTTTTCATCATGTATCACATGTGTGATGTCAAGTTGAAGTAATATTGTAGTGTGATGGATAGCACTCGTAAGCTGTTTGAATTATATCCTATTGCCACCTGCATTTTCAGGAGTGTGGTGACCCAATAATTTATATGCAGGTTTGTAGATTGTCTGTATTGACATGTATACATTTGTTAATAATAATGGGGATCGTCATTCTATCCCAGCGTCTGCACGCTCATCATGTGTCCAAAGCAGATCCTGGTGTTGATTGGCGTGCTATTCGGCATATGTGGTTGTAATAGGAGTATTAGCTTTTGTCTTCTGGCCAAATTCACTCTGAACGTAAAAACCAATCTGAATGAGTGTACCTAAGTGTTGATCTTTGTTTGTTTGTTTATTTATTTATTTTTATTTGTGTGAGCTAATGCACTCTTAATTAACTTGTTACCCGTGCTCTGTGCAAAAGTTCTGTAGTATTGGAGCTATATATATACCAGAGATTCTGGAGTGTGATGCGTGCAAGGCACTTGATAACACCGTGATATATTTGAAAAATTGGAGGCGAGGACGATAGTAGTCAAAATCTGGAGGATAAATTAGAATTAACTAACCCACAAGAAAGGAACTCACGAGGTCATTTCAGACTCGATGTTCACTCGATAAAAGTTTTCAGCTCTATCTGGCTCGTTGGACATTTTTGATTCATTTGTTTACTTACTAGAATTAGTAATAACCACTAAAATCAACCTCCTTTTTTGGCATACTTGTACAAAAATCAAATTCTTTGTCTTTATGTTGCTTTATAATCAGAAGTTACCTCTGGTATGTAGGTAGATAGATACAAATCACCAAAGGTTAAATGATCTGCACTCACAAAATTATTATTCAGTTAAACTGAAATAGCAAAATGAACAAGGAAATTTAAAAAAAAATTGTATAAATACAGTTGTAATCAAACATTAACATAATACTTATGAATAAACAAACAATTTAGTTTGACTAAATTGTTGAAGACAATTAAATTGAAAAATTAAGATTCTGTCACATTTGTAATTTTCAGCAATATTAATTGAAACATTAAAACTAAGGACACAATCATAAAAATGGGAAATACGGATTTCAAATCAACCATTGCAAAATAAATAAAATTCGTAAATACAATAATAATTTCATCTCAACGTTAATCACAAGCACCATAACTCCACACTTTGGCGGCAGCACAAAGGACAAATATTAACGAGAGAGAGAGAGTGAACTAATAATAATAAAATCTAAATGCTCTCTCTCTTTTGATTTGTTTCAATGTGAGCAAATGTTTTTGAATTTTCCAATTATCTGTTACATATTAGGAAAAAAGATGCAACAAAAAGAAACGGTGCACCCGGGAAAAAAAAGTAATAAGGGAAACAATGACATGCCCATGAAATTTTTTTTCGCAAAGGTTTCTGCCACAGGTAACAATAAGTTGAAGCTGAATCTAAAAATAGTCATTCTGGATCTTCAATTATCACAACACCAGAAAACTGCGAATCCATGGCTGCAAAACTTGAGCAACCAAGTCCACAATGGATGCCTTCAGTCAACCATAAATGATCAGTCATAACTCGCCTTTGTCTTGCCTGAAACCCTTCAGATATGCCATCAACATCGAGAATGGCATAATGATCTATTTCCTTCTATTATTAAAAACAAAAAATAATAATAATAATAATAATTCGGTTTGGGGGGGTGGGGTGGAGAGAAATTGACTGAATGGTTTCATTGCAGTTATCATCCTCCAAATGTAGTCTTCGGAATATTCTGCATAAACATAGCCCTTGCAGAAGGTTCAGTTGAAAATCGACCCAGCACCGCAATAGTAGCTGTACTACTTCCGAACTTCTCAATCCCTCTGGAGATCATACAGGTGTGGCTAGCTTCTACAACTACTATCACATCCTCACCTAAGAGTGATGAAGCAGTTTCAGCAATCTGCCTGGTGAGTCTTTCCTGTACTTGGAGCTTGAAACCATAAAAATGTACTACTGACTGTAAAATTGATTTTCCAATTGGATTAAATCCCTCTACACTAAAGTATCCAATATGCACGACACCATGAAAGGGCAGTAAGTGATGCTCACATTGAGACCAAAATGAGAGGTTAAGCTCAGAATGTATCCGTTCCTTATTGCAGCTGACCTCTCCATTGGGTTTAAAATGATACATTCTACCAAAGTCTAAGCCATTCAATGTCATCTCTAGATTAGTGTTCTGGAAGTTCATCAACCACTTCACAAATCGACTAGGAGTTCCTAAAAGTTCCTCCCTCAATGGATCTTCACCAAGAGACCTGATAATTGAAACAACTGCAGCAATCATTCCTTGGTTGGTGGATTCTCGTTTGGAAGAGCTTTTAGCACTCGGGACAGAACGAGATGGGCACCAACATTGTTCAGTACAGTTTTTAATAAGAGTTTTATCCACATTTATGCCCCTGAATCTTAGAAGACTTAAAAAATCACTCCACATATCCGCATTTTCATTTTCAAAAACCCCCGAACCTGAAAAAACTAGTGCCTTTAGCCATCCTTGGTGGCTTGGGTCAAGAAAGGCCAACTCCAGATCTGGAAAATGAATGTGAGAGCATTGGAGTATGACAGCAACACCTGCTGGCTTGATGCCATGGTGCAAAGCTGAGCACACTTCATCTGCCAGACGCTGTGGGTCTTGGAGTCGTTTTGCAAATATATCAGCGACTCTAGAGAGCTTGCTCAATCCCAAAACTCGTTGACCAGATGGCACATAGCCTACATGACACTTAACCTGGAAAGGAAGCAAACAAGACTCACAGTATGAGAAGCAGTCCAGATCTCGAACAATCACAAGCCCACCTGCCCCTCCTGCGTGACCAATTCCATTACACAAACCCACTTCAGGGAACAAAGCACCTTGCACAATGTCTTTTGGTTTTTGAGTGTAACCTGAGAAAAGGAACAAACATGCATTGGTAAACAAGAAGATATGATTATAAAGTTATTAGTACCACATATTACAATAAAAAGGCTATAGCTTACAACATTATTAAATTCAGAGAAGAAAGGCTGGCAACTCATTCATTGATGATTAAATTTTAGTCAGTACTAAGTTATACAAAGAATCCAAAATGGTCAATATGATATTGAAAATACAAACAGAGCATCCCTTACAAACTTTTGTAAACTGTAAATCTGCAGTTATCAATTACCAGATTATTCTAATTACCTATCAAAAGTGGTGGGTGGAACAAAGTTTTGGGCTAAATATGGGCTGTGGGATACAATTGCAGAATTCCATGATGGTAAATATTAGCTGACGCACATAAACTAGCCTATGCATTAATTGACAACATTACGTCTCACATCACCTCAGTCAAATTTAGACACCCACCTGGATGCATAAAACAATTAACAAGCAGTTCATGTTTTCAGATACAAGTGTCTTATCACACTGGTTTACAACAACCAAGCCAGGGGGAGTTGTTGGTTGCATGTGAAGAGTAGAAAAGGATCTTCTATATGATATCAATGTCCTCCCTAGTTTTTATCTCTGTGAGGGTACAAGCTTCTTGATAGTTACTCGGGTTTACTTGGCAAGACAGGACAAGAAATAGCTATCAGAAAGTTCCTATACGATCCTGTTTAGATGGTGCAACTGTCCCTGCAATATACGTGGGGAGCATTGCAGTTATAAGGTAGACCGTAAGAATTTTATTGCACAATCTCTTAATTGATACTGCCAGTTTTCATTTAAGAAAGTAACAGGGGGTAATCCGTCATTTCACATACCCAAACAAACCAGAGTATGTACCTACGAAAGGCATTCACAACAACCTGATTCATGCCTCTATTGGTAGAAGAATCCAAAGAAAGCATGAAATTAGCATACACAGGCCACCACAATCTCAGAATTTTACAAGACTTCATTCATTAACATATACAGAAGGCTAATACCTTTAATACTTAACATAAGAAGTTGACTTGCAGTTACTAGCAAAATAACAGCCCATCGACCGCAAGAAGTTCAATAAAACAAAAAACGAACATTGCTATACAAATCTAAGAAAACCCAGGAGATCAAGTGTAGCTAAACTATAAAAAAGTAGAATAACCAAAATTTAAACGAGAAGAAATGAGATAACTTATGTGGTTAATGGGCACCTTTGGTTCCTTCACGAAGAGCTTTAGCAACGCGAAGAGGGGTCTTCTTGATACCTTCTCTATTTATATCTTCACCTAATCCCTGCAAGAGAACTTTGACAGCATCTTCAATAGCAAGAGTCTCAGGTTGTCGCTCAAAACCAAGCTCAACGCAACTCAATTTGACTCCATTTTCAAGCTCCTCATTGAAATGCACCCCCTCCAAAGCGCCCATTGACAGAAACAGACAGAGGCACCGCCGACTCGACTCAGATCACAAGTCAAACCAAACCAATCAAAAACCAGCCTAACAAGTTACAAAATATTTCTCTGAAAGATATGCTCCGGGGCACAAAAATGGAAATTAATCGATAAGAATACAGAATTTAATAAATCCGAGGTGTGCCCAGATACGGAAAAAGCGGGGTCAACTTGCGATTGAATCACTGGGAAAATTGAAAACTTGAGGAGCAAATAAACGAAAATAAAAACATGTAAGAGAATTCAAACGCAGAAGAATGAAGAGCAAATAGCAGCACAAAGAAAAAGAGGAGAGGCCGAGGGAAGAGATGAAAACTTAGCGTAGGGTTCCCTTTGATTTTTGGACTGTGTGGATCCCGGATCCTTGCATTTTTACATTTTTGATATTGAAATATTTTGACAGCAGGGGAATTGTGAAGTGGGACCCATCTCCACATGGATTGAATTCAACACACAATATATCCGTAAGATAAGAAGCACAAGATCTGTGTTTGCACCAACCCAACAACTTGTTTCTTTATTTCCAAAATCGTAAATCTCAGCTCTTTCATCATTAATTGCACTGCCGTAATAGAAGGCTTGTTTTCTTCGTTTTGTTGGATTGGCCTTTTTAACTCCTCTAATACAAATACAACGACTCTCTCTCTCTCTCTTTACCCATCCTATCCCGTCCTCCTCCGTAATATACGTTTGTTTATATGTGATTAATATAAATATTATTTTATTTATCATATAAAATATCTCTAACAAACTATAAAAATTAAATATATAACTTTAGTTAATTAATTTAAAATTATATGAGAGATAAATGTGTATTTTTATAAAATTTATATTAAAATAAAATTATTATAAATTTTAAAAATTATATTTAATAAAATTCTAATTTAAAATTACTTGAAATTTACCAAAACATGAAATAAAATTTTGAGGCAAAATACAAACGAAGAGAAGTTAAAAGTGCGAGAATTGCTTGACTCAAGAACATCAAACAATTTGCACGAGATCGTTACCACTTCGATTGACACGAGAACGTAAAAGAATTTGCACAGCATGGTGGAACTAAGCGTAGTAGGTCAAGTGTAAAAGTGGCAACCAAAGCCAATTGATTTTTCAACTTCTCGTGCCGCCCGACAAAATGAGCGCAAGTCTTTCCATTCACTTCCAATGCGCACACATATTCAATAAATTAATAATTTATTAAAATTATAAATACAATCTACTATTATATATTTTTTAAATATAATTTTATTATTACGTATTAAAAACTTCTTTTTTATTGCACGTGAAATACTTTCTACTATATTTGTACAACATTTTATTTGTTATTGTTGATTTTTTAACACTTTTTAAATAAAAATTTATTATAACACGTTTTATACTTTGATAAGTTAAAGAAAAGGTTAAATTCTAATAAAAAAATTATATAAATCAAATTTTACTTAGAATTAAGATAATCAAGTTATAACTTTTTTTATTTAATAACATGTAACAAGTTACTATTTAATTTGATCGGTTAATTCACCTAACTATTGAAATAACTCGTAATTTAAAATTAATTATCGATGATTATTCTAACAAAGAAAAAAATAAAATCATAAGATAATATATTATTTTTATTTTACACGTGAATTATTTTAAAATAAATTATTTACCTAATTAATTAATGAAAAGCAAAACTCTAACGGAGATGAAAAACCAAATTTGCAAATTCATTAAGTGATGTGCAAGGTGCCAAAGACGAGATACTCCAGAATTATCAAAAATCGAAGAGGGGTTGAAGGCCAAAAAGGAGTCTCCCTCAATGAAATTTGTCGAGGGAAAGAAGGCGAAAAGGCCTCCCTATACAGAAATCATTGAGAGAGTTCAGTTTTTGATCATATTCCTTGATGTTTTTCATCAACAAAGACTCCTCTTTTGCCTTTGTTTCCTCGATGAATTTCATTGAGTACGGCAGGCACTATTCATCATCATCCTCAGAACTCTGTTTTCAAATTTTTTAGCCTCCTCCAATCTCGTACACCAAATCAAACATAAACAAATTAATTGCATAAAATACTATATATTGATTTTTAAATTTAATATTATAATTTCTTAGACTCAAATCAAGAAAATAATACCAACAATTAGATTTTTTACATAACAATGACATGGGAATACTTGATGTGGATAAAAATGGCTTTGATTTTCTTTATATCTGTCGTTCTTCAAATGCATGTGAATACAAGCTTTTTCTCTCTTTGCAGCTTTAGATTTGTGATTTTTTCTGTTTGGATTTTGGCTTTCCAGGTTTTGTTGCTTCGTTCTCTGTTTGGAGGTTTGGTTTCCGGACTTGTTTTTTTTCCACGGGTCAGGGACATTCTTTTCTGAAAGTTAAAAACATTTGGCTCTAAATATAACAAAACTAGTAGGAACCTGGTTATAAATGTAAATAGAGTGTAAATAAGGGCTATTTTTGTCAAAATCTTTTTCCATTTTTTACATCTAGTAATTCTGCTCTTTTGGGCTAAAATTGTGGCAAAGTGACATTAATCGAAGGCCTGTCGGATTTGGGTCAAGTTAATAGAGATCCATTACCACTGCCTTCAGTCGTCGATAATATCCACGACTTTATGATTAATTAAATTTATAGTACAGTATTCATAAATAACCTAATCGAGTGATTGATTGGCATTTTGTTTTAATTTTTATGTCAAATTTAATTTTTTTAATATCTTTGGTTATTTATTTAAATTTTTGTGTCATAATTTTTTGACGTGGAGTTGTATAGAATTGTCTACGATATATTCTATATACTTTATATCCAAAATTTTTTATTTTTATGTTAATTTTTTTATTTGTGTGTTTTTTTTATGCATTTCAAATTATATTCTAATTTTATTTTCTTTTTTGCAAAAATAATGATGTTTTAACAGTTTTTAGCATTTTAAAGAAAAATAGTGATGTTTGAAGATATTATATAATAATTTTAGTATAAGCATTAAAGTATTATTGTAAATAATGAATTTGGCATAAATGATAATGTTCTAAAGTAGTTTTTAATATTTTATTGTTTTTTTTTAAATAACAACATTTTAAAATAGTTTCTTGTATTTTTTGATAAATTGGTAATATTTGAAAATAACTTGTATTTATATAAAATAGACGATGTCCACAAAATAACTTGTATTTTACTAAATGCAAAAATGAAAGAGTAAGTAGTGATAACAAAAATGCTTGTTGTGAAATATCATAGTCTATCTAAGTGACTTAAATGTTAATAACGATGTTTATGCATAGCATTACTCAACAATTATTGCCCATGGAAATAAATGGTCACATATTTAATAATGCAAAATTTAAATTTGTAACGGCAGCCTTCTTTGGTCTCAATTTTGCTTGGAATAATTCGATTTAATTTTTAGTACTAAGTCAAGATTAACTAAATAAAAAAATATATTTATTTTAAAATAATTATTATAAATTATAAAATAATATTATTTCATAAATACTACTTTTAATTTTTGGGTAGCATTCATGACAACTTTGAGTTAGAAATTTGGGATTGCAGCGCCACTAATTTACATCCACAAAAGTGATAATTGTCTGGTTGTTATTATTGACGACGATGAGGAGGAAGAGGAGGAGATGGACTCAGTGCGGCAATTGTTTCATGCCAATGGAAAAACCACTCTTTTGGTCAGCGGACCACAATAAAAGACTGATAGATGACAATGACAAGACATTCATTCTTAATCAAAATACGCAAAATTTTATTAAAATAATCGAAATTACGTTTTAACTATAATATTTATGAGTTTTATTATTATTTTTAAGTACGTACATTAAATTTAAAATAATTTTTACAAAATAAAAATATATAAATTAAATATTACTTAAAATACTTAATAAAAAATTTAAAATATATTAAAAAATTTAAATAAATAATAAATAATATTCAAAATATGTATAAAAATTTTAATATAATTTTTAAAAAAATTATAAAAATAAATAAGGTAAAGTTACACACACAAACAAGCGTACAATAGTTAAACCTTTAAAATTGTAATACAAGTTAAACTTCAAAAACTATAACTTTAAACCATCAATTTAGATAATGATAAAAAATTTAAAAAAATACACACACACACGTACGTACGTATACACGCGCGCGCACACTCTTAAAATTTAATTTAATGTTTTGTTTATTTTAAAAATAGTTACCCAAACTTTTATTAGTTAATTTTATTGGTAAGTTTGGATTTAAATAAGAGTAATTTAGTATGACTAGTTTTTAAAATATTTATGATTTTAAAGGGTAATATGGTAATTAGCAAATGGAATATTTCGAAAAAGGAGATTTGTGCAGGTATTTTCTAAAATTATAAGTAACAAAGTGTTATTTTGATCAATTTAAATAGAATATATATATATATATATATATATACACGTATATGAACTATATTAAAAATTTAATTAAATTTTTAAGAAACAAATTTTGTTAGTCAAAAGAAGATTTAAACATCAAATATAAATTTAAATTTAACAAAATAATTATCATAATTTAAATTTATAAAATAAAATTCTTAAATTAATATAAATAAAAAACAATTTAATCCTACGTCATAAAGTTGGGGAGAGAGATATATCCTTAGGTCTATTAATTCGTCAAAAATAAGATACATTATAATGTATTATGCAACATTAAATATATATATATATATATATATATATATATAATTCAAACTGGGATGCGCGACCAAAGGTACCAAATTCATTGGAAAAATATTACAATGATATGTTTATGAAATTATCAAGCAAGCACCCCCACAACAGAACAAGTAGCCAACAACTTCCCTACGCTAAAACCCTCTCTCCACTCACTCTCTCTCTCTCTCTCTCTCGCTCTCGCTCCCTCCCTCTTTCTCACGCCTCTTCAAGATCTCTAGAGACAAGAACAAACCCTAGCATACACAAGAAAAAGCGAGGGAGGAGGTGCGAGGGAGAGACGACATACGCAAAGGATTTAGTCTCAAATAACCAATAATTTCTTTTTAAAAAAAAATCCGAATCTTGAGCTCAGGTACTCAAATCTAACCCCCCCCTCCCCAACTTCCTCCTTGCCTCTCTTTCTGTTCTTGCAAGCAAATTTATTAGTCCAGGTTTTCCATATTTTCCTGAGAAATGAAATTATGTGCCCGATTGATTCTCATTGTTACTGTGAAATACTTGAGTCTCTCTTTATTTTCATGCAAAATTGTATTCTTGGAAAATTTTATTAGCTTCAACGATCCGTGACTGTCTTAGGTTTTTATATGTTTTTTCGGAAATTTTTATTTGCTTCAACGATCCGTGACTGTCGTAGGTTTTTATATGGTTTTTCATATATATGTGTGTGTGTGTGTGTGTGTTCAGTGCTACTGCTGATTTTGTGTATTTGGTTAACTAGGGTTTCTGATTGCTTTTGGAAAGATTTAGGTGCAAGTTCTAGCGATGGCGTCCCCGGTGCAGCAAGCTCCAACAGCTCCAACTGCCGATATTGTATTTTTCTTTTTGTTTTCGTTTTAGTGTAATATGTATTGTTGTATGTTTTATTTTAATCTTAGTTCTTAGGTTTTGATTGGATTTTCGGTATTCTTATTTTTTATATTTCAGGTTGGTAATGCCTTTGTTCATCAATACTACCTTATATTGCACCAATCGCCCGAGCTTGTTCATCGGTTTTATCAGGATGTTAGTAAGCTCGGTCGACCAGAAGGAAATGGGGCTATGAGTATTACCACTACTATGCAAGTGAGCAGCTTCTTCACTCTCCCTCATTCTCAGTGGTTCAACATGTATAGCCATGTGTACATTTGCTTTCGTTTTTCCTTTCTTATATTATTGCAGCCTAAAGTATCACTTGTTTATGAGAAAATAGGGAAATGCGAATGATGTTGTTTTAATAGAGTAGCATATGGCTGAGTTGAGTGAGGGATCGGTTTTCCCCAAAATGACTAGGAGAGTTGACCCTCATATATCTGGCTGACTCTTTGGACCAGGCCATCAATGACAAGATTCTTTCACTTGATTATGGAGAGTTCAGTGCTGAGATAACAACTGTGGATGCACAAGAATCTTACAATGGGGGAGTCCTTGTTCTTGTGACTGGTTATTTGACTGTGAAGAACAATGTTGGTCGAAAATTTACTCAGAGTTTCTTCCTGGCGCCACAAGACAAAGGCTACTTCGTTTTGAATGATGTCTTTAGGTTTGTGGATGATGCCAACCATGTTGGTCACAAGGCTTCCATTGATGATGTTGAAGCTTCTGTTACTCCTGACCAAGGTAACTGTAAATCCTTTTTATAGTCCAAATTAGAACCTTTTTCTGTTGTCTTATTGACATTTGAATGATGTTTCATTTTGCAGATCATCCTCTTGTTCAGGAAAATCATGTTTCTGTTCAAACAGCTATTTTGTCAGAGGAAGTCAATGGGGAGGAAGTGTACAATCCGTCCAGGAATGGAGATATCACATTTGAAGAGGAAGCACCGGTACCTGAGGTCGTTGATGCTATTCCAGATGATATGCAATTGGATGATGAAACTAACTCTAAAGTTGAAGACGTGCCAAAGAAGTCGTATGCCTCAATTGTAAGTAGTTTAGTACAACATACTATGCTGTTGTTGGGTAACAGATGGGTGTTGAGAATACACGGTTTCACTTGCTGTGTTCATATTCCCTTCATAATTACGTGTTGAATTACTGAATATTATTGTTATAGGTGAAGGTCACGAAGGACAGTGCTTTTCCTGTATCATCTCCTCCACCAGCTTCTCTGAGGTCTATAATGAAGAGTCAAGAGCAACAGCCTGCTTCTGCATCACCTTCAGCACCATCATCTGAGAAACCAGTTCCGAACACAAATGCTATTGAAAATGGGAATAACCAAGAGGGTGCGCCTTGTGCAGTTCTTATGCTTGCATTATTTATATGTCTCATCAAGTCACACGTTCATTTGTTTGGTTATGAACAGCTGAGGGTCCGTCTATTTATCTTAAAGGACTGCCCCCATCTGCCACTCATTCTCTACTTGAGAATGAGTTCAAGAAGTTTGGAACTATTAGGAGTGGTGGAATTCAAATCAAAATCCAGAAGGTACATTGAAGCTCATTTTCCATTGTCCTTTATTGTTAATTCTCTCAGGAACTAAAAATTATTCTCTGTATTTTTGTGACAGGGATTCTGTTTTGGCTTTGTGGAATTTGAACAGGAAAGTGCTGTGCAAAGTGCAATAGAGGTATGCATTAGATTTTGTTGCATATCTTTTGTGTATTACACTATGAGCATATCAGTTCTTTAACTCACTTCTCTATTTGAAAGTGCAATATCCTTCTGTGGGAGAAAAAAGAAACAAAAGGTCTTTGTTTTTTTTTCCTTCTTTTTCTTTTTTTACATGACAAGAGACTTTGTAGTTATTAGAATTTGTTATCTTTTTATGGACGTGCATTCATTAATCATTGGTGTAAAATTAAGCAATGGTATAATGTTTGGGATTGCATTGCTTGTTGAGGCCATTCTTTTGATTTTTTTTCAGTTTCTGCTTTATTTTCTAGAACACTTATATGTTAAACAAGAAATGTGATGGTGGTAGTCATTGATTCAAATCTTTTTTTTTGACTTCCCCTCTTTCTTCCCTAAATTAGGGGACCATATAGTTTCTTGAAAAAGATCTGACGGTGACTTATTTTTATTATGAAATGTTTTCAATTCCATTTTTCTGATCGTAAGTTTTGTGCCTCTAATCTCTGTGAATTCTTTTCTTCTGATGCTGAATATGCCCTGTGTTAACAATATATATGCAACCTTATTATGGTTCGTCTCCCATAAACTATTGTTTGTAGGATACTTATCCTATTTTGTTGACAATACACTCAAGGGCATACATATAAAAAGTTAGCCTCGTGAATTACATAGATGCTCTGAACTATCCATATTATTATATTTTGGCCCATCAAATGCAAATATCTGGGATACTATTTTTCAGATTTTGAGAGTGCTATCTAGATACTGTTATGAAAATATCATATGCTAGCCTGATTGATAGTATTACATTCTACGGTTTTTATTAGCTTATTGCTTTCTAAGGATATTACTTGGATAAGTAATTTTTTTGTTCACACTTTTTTCAATAACATGATTTGACTTTTTAAGATTTAGGCTTGATTAAAAGTTTTAAACTGTTAACTATCAATGTGAAGACTTGTGGAGAGAAGTAGCAATTGCTTAGTGATTCAGATCTGCCTTTAGAACTAGTCAAGTGCGTCAAAGGTTTGAAGTGGTAAAGTTTGGGTGCTTTTTGGTATTATGGTGGAAACAATTGGATATATACGGGCTAATGGCTTGATGAAGAAGTCTGCTGCATTCTACAAAAGTTTGAAAAACACTTTTGAGGGTAATATGTGTGACTTTCTAAGACGTTTCAGAATCAAGTTTGAGGACTGGAACGTTACACTTCCCACCCACCCCCAAGTCTCGCTTGGGGTGGATTTATGCTGATGAGGGGAGTTTTGGCCTGACCTGAATATCCCCTTTACTAATCCAATATGGAGTTAGCGAAGTAATACTACCATTCAATCTTCTTGATTAGAGGAAGGTGAAGGAAGTACATCTGTAATACTTTAATTGCCTCAAATCTGTTTTATTTTTTCTCGTTAATGAGTGACAATAGAGTATTCTTATTTGAGATCTGACTGACATGTTTCAATGATTTTCTTTTCCAAGAATGCTAATATACATTATAGAGGTGCTTCTTTGTCTTTAAATTTTCACTACGTGGGGATGCATGTAGTTCCTTGGGGAGTTCTTGCCTTTGGATTGCTTTGAGTATTAGGATCACTTCTGCATGCATCTACCTTGTTTGACTAGTTTTATTGTCTTACATGTTTGGTTATTCAGTTGGAGTAGTTTCATTTCTCTACTTACATTTGTTCATTTAACAGTTATACAGTGATTAATGTCCTTTTCTGCTCTTTATCATGGATTTAATCCAGTATGATGTATGTTATCACTCATTATCTCCCCATTTGTGATTGTACAATTTGATTATCTCTAGAGTTCTCTGTGATGATGAATTTCTTTGTTATTCCTTTATTTGACACGGTTAAGACTTCATTCATTGCTGTAATTTACTGGCGAGGGAATATTACTGCAATGAAGCCAGTTTGGCATGACTTTTGGTTGTAAGTTTCTCCCAGATAAGAATGGGGGAGGTCCAATCTGAAGTTATAATTTGCATCTTCACATTAGATGTTTTATTTTTCTTGTCGCTTTCATTAGCTTCTTATGTTTAGAATCTGTAAGCTTTTAACATCTTGTATGATTGTGTTAATGTTTCAGGCTTCACCTATCATGATTGGCGGGCACAGAGTTGTTGTTGAACCAAAGAAGTCTACTCGAGGCAAGTTGGGTTTAACAATTAAAATTATTTTATTCTTTTCCTGTTAAACTATGTGCTTAAAGTGTTTTCTTACTATTGGCAGGGGGCAATAGGGGACGTTTTTCATCCAGAGCTGGGAATGGATATAGGAACGAGGGAGCAAGAGGGCGTGGGAACTATGGGGGTGGCAGAGGCTATGGCAGGGGTGAGTTTGGTAACAGAAATGAGTTTGAAAATAGAAGTGGCAGTAGGGGAGTATTTTCAAACCGTGGAGGTGATGGATATCAGAGGACTGACACCAGTGGCCGTGTGAACCATGCTGGTAGGCTACCTGTCAATGCGACAGCTAAAAATGTGGCGCCACGGGTGTCTGCTCATGCTTGAATAAGCAAAGTGAATTTGGGAGGGAATTGGGAAGAATGGAGGGTAATTTTCTGATTGTAGTTTAGAGATTTTGACAAAAGGGTAATAGCATTGAGAGTAAAGGATCGGATTGATATTTTTATTTTATTTTATTTTTTTTTCTATTGGATGAGCTGTCTGAAGTTTTTCCTTACGATTTGGTCTTGGCCCTAGCCATTTGTCCATGACCTGTGGTTATGGGTGGATGATTTTTGAATTTTTGTTTGGTAAACTAGTATGATATCTCTAGTCTCCTGGCAGGTATATTTGGGCAGATGAACGTTGTTTCAATTGATCATTGGATGTTTGTCGTACATGATTGGGGTCATAACTAGCGCAACACGTTTACCGAAGAAATGGTTCATAGATTATAATAGTTGGCATGCTTGTCGAGCAATTAAGGCTTGGACGAGTAACCTATTCCTGGCAATTCTGGCTGCCAAAGTATGCGTGTCGGTTTTATCCAATGTACTTGAAGGTGACGGTTTGCTAGGAGGTCATTTGGTTGCAATGTGTGGTGGAGGTGCTTCTACCATGCTAAATAATTATTTGAGCGACCGAAATGTCGTTCATTTGCACACGTATTCACACGAGCATCGCGTTTGGTGTATAACTTCTTCACTACCGCTGTCTTAGAGATTCTTGATCCTCGTTACGGTCACATAAAATTACATAATGTTGTTCAGGTTTTGTGCTGTGGACTTTCTTCTTCCTACGGAGAGTTTTTCATTTAGCATATATATATATATATATATATTATATTTTTTTTAAAAAAATTTAAAATAATTTTATTTTATAAAAAAGTTTACTTACCTTCTTTCTAACTTAAATTGACTAACTAAAATACAAATATATTATAACTAGTTATTTTTTTAGTCAAGTAAAAATTATACTCAATTTTATTTAATTTTTAAAATTTGTTAGTATATTATTGTGAAAACAAACAAAATCATTTTAATTACACATTTATTTTTTAATAAATTAATTTAAAATGACTTACTATTCCATGTATAAAATTTATAATTTATATTGAAAAAAATCACTTAATTATATTAATATTAAAACTATATTTTTTATTTTATTTTATTTACATTAAAATATTATAATAATAATTATTAAAAGTATATTTATATTACAATAATTATATTATAAAATTTTAAAATTTAACATAGATTATTTTTTAAAAAATATGATAATATATTAATAATATTTATTTTTAATTAATTAAGTATTATAATATTAAAAAAGTTTAAAATATAAATTAGTATTTAATATAAATAAAATAAAAAAGAATAATAATTTTACTTACAAAAAATAAATAAATTATTAATATACTTATCTTTTAATTAATTTACTTATATTTTAAAAAAGTGAATATATTTTTTTTTAAATTTATTATAAAATAAAATTATATAAATTTTATAAAATATTAATAATATTTTATTTTAATAATTTTAAAGCTTTTAAGGAACGTATAAATAAATAAAACCACCGAGGAGACCATTTACGGGGAATAAAGACATTGAC
This sequence comes from Xylocarpus granatum, assembly GCA_019650275.1. Classification (NCBI taxonomy): domain Eukaryota; kingdom Viridiplantae; phylum Streptophyta; class Magnoliopsida; order Sapindales; family Meliaceae; genus Xylocarpus; species Xylocarpus granatum. The sequence continues at coordinate 38,897 of BNST01000639.1, forward strand.
ATAAGAGTGCATCTGGGTGCCAATAACCGAGTACATAGAGCCCTTCCTAGATGATTTTGAGAGCAAGGCGATTACATTTAAGGCTTAGTTATTATTTATTAAGCGAAATAAGAAAATACAGAAAACAATTCCATTGCACCAAAGCAAAGCAGCAACAGCAACAATAATACTACATTTTAACTTTAGCCAAGTAACTTTTAACTGCAATTGCAAGACTTGTATGGACAACAAATAGAAGCAAAATCCTGCAAGCGATACAAGAGTTAATTATAACTCATCACTTGACTCTTGACGTTTTTGCCAAGACAATAAAATTATTTTAGATACCAAAATTACACGCTTGAACAAATTCAAGATCGTAATCAACATACTTAGACCAAAGCGGCTTGAACTGGTTCATGGCAATATCAAGCCAAGGCTTCATGTTGCCATTGAAATGAACCACTGCAGCATTTCTTATCTCATCCATACTAATGCTAGGATTGTATCCAAGCCCCAGAACATGCCACGATTTATCCAGTGGCTTAGTCGTTGAGTAAAATGTGATCAAACCTGGAGGAAGTGTCCCCAATTTCCACAAGGTCCTGTTCTCGTTCTGTAACATACACAAAAAAAAAGAAAGACATTTGCTAATTAATTAATAACAATCCAAATAGAAATTCCCAGTTCCAACAACAACGAAATATTAACTCAAAACATTTTCATCTAGAAAAAGATGTACATATATATAACCAATGGATGTCATCATCTCGTTAAGACAACTACAAGTCAAGGATTCAAAACCGACAAAACATACTATTAGATGATTTCAACAGCAAGTGCAATCGCCATAGGTAGCTAGACAGTGTATCTTATACTTACTATTTAGGCACAAATCAGATCAGCACAACAAACAGTTACTGAATATTGATCCGTAAATAAAATAGACAAAGACAGCAAACGAATCTTACCAAATTCTGCCAGTAATGATACTCTTCCGTGCACTTCTCCCTTCTCCAAGCATCCAAATCAAAGAAGTTCATCCCATAAGCCCACGCGCATGCCTTAGGATCAAATTTCTCTTTGATCAAAGGATGCGAGAAATTCATGTACTGAGCATATCTATGAAACGACCCAAAACAAGTCTCCACTGCCCCATTAACCTTTCCGTCCATATCAATTTTCCACAGCCCCGTTAAGTCCCTTTGAACCACAATATCATCATCCAAGAACAAAATCCTATGCAATTTCGGGTACATCTCAGGCAAATAAAACCTCAAATGATTCAATATCGACAAATATTTGGGATTCCTAAACTTCATATTAGTAGTATCTTTTGTTGCGTTCTCTAGCTTGTTCTCAAAGTAAAACCTCTGCAAATTAGCAGATTCCAGCTGCCTCAATACAGGCACATACGACGAGTTCAGAAACTCATAATCTTCAACTGCCTTCACCTCTATATGTGCCCCGTTATAATCCTTCAATTTAAACATAACTTGCATTGCCCCAAGATTCATTTTATCAGTAACAACATGAAATACATGTTTCCATGGCTCTAGCGAGTTCTTGACAGCTGAATTCACCACCACCGAAGCAGCGACCACGTTATCGGAAAAAATAGCGTAATGGTAAAGATTAGGATCCTCAAGTTCAGGAGGCGTCGGCTTCCCTTTATCAGAATATTTCTCAGGACGAGCAATTCGTTCTTCCATCAACCGCATAGCTAAACAATGCAAACTCTTAGGTATGGATTTTGCAGCAATCAAACTCGAAAATGCGCCTTGTTTTTTCGCCTTAGTTAACTGCTCATTTACCGCGAAAATGGTGTCTTTCAGTTTCTGAATCTTCAACTGATTATCGAAAGACTCCTTCGCCTCTGCAATGATTTGGCGAGTCAATTTGATTCTTTCTTTCACTTCCTTTTCGAATTGTCTCAGAATTGATTCGTCAATTGTAAGAGAGTCGGACTCCAATAGAGCCCGATAAGACGGCTTATTGATGAGATCCGTGTAATTCCTAGAGAGATCAGCAAACACTCTAACCAGTTTAGAGTTCTCCAACTTGAGCTTGCGCGCATACGCCGCATAGGCCATCACCAAAGATCGGTGATCATCGGCTTGCTTTCTGATCTGGTCCAACCTCGGCTTTAGTGGATCCGATTTCAGGGCCAAGACGGATCTCCGGATAGATGCGATCCCGTACGAACCGGACCTCAAACCCTAAATTAAAACAATATTTCGTCAAAACGACGTCTTTCCTTTCTCCTTAAACAAGAAGCAAAACAATAATTAATTAAGATCTATAAGAATGAGAATGCTGTATGATCTTTGGAGTGTACTTACCAAGCTATGGAGATCACGGGAAGAGTGAGAATGAGAAGTAAAGAGGAAAGAGGAAGTGAGGAAGAGGAAGACTGCAACAGAAATGGCAGAACCGAGCAGTCTCATTGTGAAACCGAAGCGTCCAATCACCGGACTTCCAGTTCGTCCGGTTCGGGTGTTAGCCATTTTTGGTTTGATTTTTGAGCAGAGTGACAACTGGGAGAGTGATTTTTATTTTAGTCACGTTTCACTCAATTCACTCGTTGGTTTGGTAAGACTTTCTCCAACCGAAGGCGAATGAAATCATAGTTGAACTTGGATTAGATCTGGTTAAATATTTAGCACCGGTTTCTGAATGGATCTGGGCCGTTTGAATCATCCTTGGTAACCATAAATCACATCATTGATTCAACTTCAGTTCGTGCAGGCGTCGTGTGAAAGTCTCATAACAAACAAACTGCGAACGTTGTGGCCTGGTATTGACTAAAGGGTTATGTTTAATTATAGGGGTTCTCTCTCGCGTAATATAATTAATTAATAATAAAAAATATTAATTAATTTTATATTTTATTTAATATAAATAATATAATATAATTTAAACGTAAATAAAATAATAAATATATCTTTTACATTTGCCTTTCGTTTTTGCTATACTCCTAATGGTATCAAAAATACCAGACTATACTTGGTGTTGCAGACTGTAACACACAGAAAGAGACACAAAAAACAGAAGGAGTTGACTTGGATTTTGGGGATTATTTATTTGTTCAATACTTTTTTTTTAATTTTATTTTAAAAAATAAATAAAATTTAACAGTACTAAACTTGTTGTAAGTGCCATCATTTTGAATGCTGAGAGCAAAACTGTACAATCACGTCAACACCTTTTTCGCTAGAATTACTAACAGCTAAATTTCTATCAAGTTATCATTGTAGGTATGGTAGAATTGAACTCAATTTTTCTTGTGTGAAACTTAAAAGATAATTGTATAAGTAATATATATATATATATATATATTTGTATTACGATTTTCAAGTACAATTTTATTACCGTCAAAGAGATACATACATTGGAAAAGGATATGCGGGGTTGAAGGATTTGTGCTTGATTTCTTTAGGAGTGTTTTGTTCTCCAGAGTTGGATTACTTTCGATGGCTCGGGACAATTGAAGCAGGCTTTAATGGGCCTTTTATGAAGTGCTGTTATATTTGCCCCCACATTTTTTCGGTAAATTCCATCGATCCACACAAAAAGATAAGATTACAACTATTAAAAAAATTAATAAGTAAGAGTGTGCCCAGAATAATTCTCAAACTCATCAATATTTTTTAATTTAATTCATTTTTAGAGTAAAAAATGATAGCGAAAAAAAATTCATAAACTGAATGAAAAATAACAAATGAAAAAAAATCTACAATAATCAACTAATATTTATTCTAGTTCAACCCAGTTTACCATTTAGTCTGAAGTGGTACTCACCAACTAACCTCATATTGAGATTGAGGCTCAATTCTCCTCTCGTGGGAGTAGTGGGTTTGTTTGTATGTATTGAAATATTATAGATGTGAAATAAATATGGGTATATTTTCAGTATTTTGTGAGTTCACTTACAAAGTGAGGTGGTGTTATATAAAAGCATGTGAAATGCCACCATCTTCTTTTTTTAAAAAAAAATTATATGAAAGATTTTAGTGCACAGAAGCACTAAAAGCAACTTGTGCTTGCAGAGTTTGGAGATGAAAGTCGGCCTTAATTTAAAGAAGAGGAAAAAGTAGAAGAAGAAGAAGAAGAAGGAGAAGACTATGATTAATCAATTTGCAAGTGAAATTGAAGAACATATTTACTTGATGATGTGGATACGATCCAATTCAACATAAAATAAAATTAAAATACAAAAAAAGGTAAAATGATGTAGCTAATTCATCGGTGCATCTTTTTGCCATGTTTTGTGACTTGGTGCAACCAACCAATCCCTTTGAAAGCCTTGGAAATCTTCGTAAGATTGGCCCTTCCCATTCCTAAATTCATCTTCATGGCCGAGAAATTCAACGCCTGTAAGCAGCAAAGTTGCCCATCATTCATTTCCTCTTCTTCTTCGCCAGCATTATTCTCATATTTGCTGACTTTCTTTCCTTTGTGCGTTTTGGTTTTAGTTAGTAGGCGCTGCTTGCTTGAGTCTGTGGTCTCATGTCTCTCCCAAAGTAAATCCATACCTTCAGTGCTGCAGTTGTGTCTCTCTTCAAAAAGCTTGCATGCCAGTGTCCTTCTCCATTCCTTTTCTCTTCTTATCGATCCAAAACTCGCAAGATTATATGATCCCAACGTATTTTGAGAATTATCTCCATCATGTTCAACACCAAGTCCGTGAGAATTCACTCTTAAGGATGAATATTCTTCATTATCCAAACTCAATTTAGCTGTTGCGCCCTTGGATCCGCTCTTCATGAGTAATTCTGCTGCTTTTTGCTTTTGATCTCCAACTTTATTGAACTCCTTTTCTGGTCCCTTTTCACATGACAAAGAGACAAAATCATTATAATCACCCTGCTCCTCCTCCTCCTCCTCCTCCAAGAAGCCTCCTAAACTCTTCTCTTCCGCAATCAACTGATCAGTACTCGCGGTTTCATCTAACATAATCTTAGCCAAGCTCTTAATTTCGTAGACATGACTACTTACCTCTCCCGATGCAGCAGCATTTGCTCTGAAACTTTCATGACATAAGTGCTTGTCAACTGGTGGTAATTCAGACTCTTCAGTACACCCCACCTCCAAAGTCTCAATGGAAATGGACGTATCAAACACTAGTTTGTATGCCTCAAACTCCTCAAAATGTTGAAACTCTGGATTTTCTTCATCCGCATCAGACCGTAACTTGGCTAAAACATTGCGATAAGTAGTGAGGAGAAAACTTACCTGGGATTTTTCAGAAAATTGAGGGGAAGAATTGTCACTGACAAGGGTGGTGAAAAGAGCAAGAAGTAGAAGGGAAGTGGTTAAGAACAGAGGAAATAGAAAAGAAAGGATCTTGATAACGTAGGGGGAGAAGAATATGAAGCAAGAGACATAAAGAGGGTGAGAAAGAATGAAAGAACTGAAGAGGAACAAGTCAGACATCACTAGTGCAGACAAGTTACTAATTTTCTTGGAGTTGGTGGAAGTGATAGGTGAGAAAGAAAATTCAGACCCCTTTTTTTTTCTTTCTTTCTCTCGGTGAGAGAATAAGAGAAAGAAGAATGAGAATATAAGTAGGCAAACCGAAAATGGGGGAAGAGAAGAGAGAAAAGCGTGAGACTGGAAGCAAGAGCGGCGTGAATAAAGGAATGAGACTGAAAGAGAGAGCGAGAAACGCACATTACAATGGCTCAAGGGAAAAGAAATGGAAGGCAGTTTTGGAAACTTTTGGTCTATCCACACTAAACTCAAATAAATTAACTTCATATATTCTTTATTTCTTCGTTTTGTCTGAGGATCGCTCTTTTTTTTTCACTAAAGCTTTTATCCATTACGTGGTCCAACTTCAAACTTCCGTCATAATTTCCCTTCAATTTAATCCCCACACACCCACTTACAAATCACTTACTTCCTATTATTAATCCACAATCTTATCCTAAATTCGTTATAACTAGGTCATAGTTTGTTTTGGAAAAAGTTAAAATAATAATATTATTATTATTTAAATAATAATAATATTTAAATAATTCTCTCTTGACTCAACAATAAAATTCTACAAAATTATATTGTGGAAGGTGTTTATCCAAAGGGAAGGGTAGTTATCTGTTATTTTTCTAAATTTTTTATGATTGTAAGTGATTCATGAATATACGTCCTACTAATTATATATATCAAGAAATAAGTTTTAATTTTATTATTTAAATAAATTAAAAAATAATGCAAGGCAGCAACTCTTGATTTGATTTTCAACGATCATCAGTAAGGCATTCAAAGGATGAGATGGTATCAGCTATTGTGCATTTAAAATTAGCATAGCATATATTTGGTACACTGGTTCATTTTAAAATTAGAATTAAAAAATATTTATTATTTTATAAGTACTAATTTATTTAAAATTATTCATTTTTTAGTAGCATTTTTATGCATAGTTTCACACACCCTATTCCCACCTTATTATAAGTATTATTATTATTTTTCTTTTAAATTTCACACATCTTATTTTTACTATGCTTTACTCAACAAACACAAACTAAAAAAATTATTCTTGTGAAGTTAAATGCGAGAAATAAAAATGGACATATTAGCTTCTTAATTAAACTAGATCTAGACTAAGTAATACATGAAAGAGGATGGGACAGGAGACGAGGCAGGAGGTGTGGAGGTTAGAGTAGAAATAAGATAGGCTTGCAAATGGGCATGGGAAAAAAAGCACTTGTGGCCCGCCCTTCAAGTGCTTTCCAATTTCCCTGCGTCTTCTCTTTTTTGCCTTTTCGGTCTTGGTCCCAATCTAGCTAGCTTCTCAACCTCTAAACGGACCCATCTGACGGTCTCTTGCATTCCATTTCTCGTTTATGGACAAGCAAGCGGGTTTATATGAACGTGAAAAGTGGCTGCATTAGCACTGCATAATGCGGGGCTACAAACATGATAAATTGTAAATGGCCCGCGGGCACATGTAATCACACACCAAAATATCAAAGGTACCCCACTCCCACCCGACTATTGACAAATTGGAACATGTGTCCCACAACCTCACCGAATAATTTGTTTACCATCAGCTTTTGTTCTTGAGAAAAGAAAAATATTTGTTTACAATGCTTGAAACCAACAACCCAACAAACACAAAATAGCTAAAAGTAACTTCATTTCACCCAAAGCAAGCAACCACGTCAAAATACTCACTCCTTTTCTTTGTTTGGTTTTGACTTGTGGAGTGAGAAGAAACTACCCCAGATGCCAAACAGTTTATAAAATATAAACAGACGAGATTATGAACTGAATTCTTTGTTACCATACCATGCACATTTCTTTTATTTACAGATATACCATGGATGCTTCTCCTCTCACTTCATATGAAGCCGAAAGGTTTTGTTTGCCGTCTTAAAAAACATTAAACATCCCAACGTATTATTATGATATAATTAAATGTAAAAGCCAAAGTCAGCCACCTTATCCATGCATTTATGCCAAGGCCCTTCAGAGTTGGTACATACACACACGATCTACATTTCAATGGTGTTTGTTGGAAAGATGCCAACAAAGAAAAGGATCCAATGATTAGCAAAAGCTTTTGATACCCAATTCTACCAACTCCGCTCGCAGTAAACAAATGTTCATCAACTCAAGGGTAGAATCCACTTGTGCAGCAGGTCCACCGGATATCATAGGCTCCCGCTATGATAATTTGACAAATCTGCCAAAATTCCCCGTGATAAACTACACAACCATATCAATCAAAGGTAGCATAACCTTTGTCATTTCGGTCTTGGAAAACCTATCCTATTGATTTCCAATCAAAACTAGCCAAATATAAAATTAACGATTGCAATCTCACAACAGCACAGTGTTTCCATAATCTAAAATGTTGAATGCATTTTTGTCAGAGACTATCCTTACAAACTGAACCAAACAATTCTCGTTCCACGAGTAACGTACATGTCCAAATAGAGATAACTACAAAATTAAAAACCAAGAGAAAGCAGTAAGTTCGCTTTGACCAAGAATGAACAACATATCCCAAGGCAGTACGAACCATTCACTGTCCTAATTCCGCTTTGCCCTCAAAGCATTACAGGCAATGGAATTCTCACTCCGTCATAACAGGCTTGTTCTCATTTGCTTTGGGTCTCTGTTCTTTTGGCTTCTGCTCCTCAATTTTCCTGCAATGCCACACAAAAATTTAGCAACAAGCAAGAAACATAAAATTGTTAAAATAAAATATCTACATGTATAAGGAGAGACATTTAAATAAATAAGAACAGGTGCACTAAGAAATTTTTCAGCAACGAGCATATTGCAGTAATCCAAGAAGTTGCAGAGACAGTAAATAGTGAACCAAGGTCATTCCATAATTCTTTACATTTATTTTAACTTTACACCAAACACAAATTAATATGATGCAATCTTTGATGCATGAGAAACCAGAGTAAAAATAAATTTAAAAAAAAATCAGAACTCAAGCTAGTTTAACAATCTATTTATTCTGATAAACATTTACATAGCATCAAAATGAAATGCAAAGATATAAACAAACATACATATGCTGAATAGTTCACACAAGGATCAGAAGGCTTGACCAAAGAACAGTTCATGGTCAAAAATAACACACCATGTTAAAAGAAAAATCTCAAACAAAATGTTCCCAGTACCAAGATAAATTCCTACAAACACTCCAACAAAAAGAAAAAGGTTCAAGAATCATCGTTATAAGCAGATTAAATGATTATAAGACAAGGTTACATATTCTAGTGATTTTTCTGTGGTTCTAAGGCTTCCATAGTCTCCTCATTGTTTATCCCTCAATCACAATGACCCTCTAATATGATTAAAGGAAAAGTGGCGTTTGCAAATATTAGTTATCCTTTACTCCATATTAATATTCGTCATATCATTCTAGTAGATCTTGAAGAACTTTCCTACAGTTTATAAAGACAATTCATTCTAGAAGAGCTTGAAGAACTTCCATACAATTCATAATGCAATTTGTACAAAGTTACATCACCTCCACAAAAAAAATTCGGTGTTGACCTCAAATCAATTATAGTATTTATGTTTTAAGCAATTAATTGTAAAGAATTGAAAAAGGAAAACCTCGGCCATTCACTCTCAAACATTCACACGATTCCAACTCTGCAAAATTTGAAAATAAAGTTCCAGGCCAAAAAAACAAAGAAAGATATATCTAAATTAACTAGAAAACAAACTGAATCGAACGGCTAATATAATCGATCTTATTAAGCTAAAACAAATAAATTAAATTGAACACCACTGGCAGGCAGCAATAAGCCCTGACAAAAGTTGTAGGTACACACAGAAACAGAGAGAAAAATAATACCTCTTGTCAGAAGGGCCACCCTTCTGGCTGAGGAAGGAACGGAAGAGAGGAGAGTTGACGTCGTAAATCATTTTTGGAGAAATAAATACCGTAAAATCCTTTCCAGATTCAAGAACAAAACCCAAAACCAAAACCCACCCCTACGTCTTTTTCGTCTCCGTTGCAGCTTCTTTCTGGAACCTCCGTTGTAGAGACAGACTTGAGTCTTCGAAAACAAATCAATTATTTATAGTGGAGAGGGGGCATTAGGGTTCGGGTCTGTTGGGCAACCCACTAGATTATCGGGCTCGTCTTTTTCCTAGCCCAAATGTATTTATTAACCATAACAAGCTCTTCCAATTCACCAATCCCTTGTGTGTTCATGGATAATTCTCAGAGTTACAACATCTATAGTAACACAACAACAGTGCTTTGTATTGCAATCTCTTTTTTACAATTTAACTCAAATTATGAAAAGAAAACACCATTATGGAGTTTATTTTGGATTAAAATCAAATCCACACAACACATGAGTAACATGACTGCAAGTAATTTTATTTAAGTAATTGAGGGTGTGCTTGGTAATAGCAATTGGAATTAAATTAGAGTCAACTGAACTACAAGAAATTAAATAAAAATTTTGTACAACATGTATTGAATTACATTATTTTATTATTATTATTATTATTATAGAACATGATATTATATTATATTGCAGTATAATAATATGATAAAATCTTTTTTATTTTATAAATAAATAAATAAATACTAATCTAAATATATAAAATAAAAAGAAGAAGACTAGTGCAAATGGTTTTGTTCTGCCCAGATGGGCTATATTATTTCCAAGAAAAAATGCAATACCATCCATTACAAAAAAGAGAGCCACAAGTTAAGTTGTTATTATTATTATAACCAATACAAACATATATAATTTTACCGATAAACTATAAACTAGTCTCATTTAAATGTTATTTATGGTATATTATTATTGTTACGCCTATTATTATCTTAATTATTAATATGATTATCTCTTTGTTAATCATATGTACGGATCATCGTGTATATATATATATAGTTTGGCATTACATATGTATTAGGAAAAGTTGATAGTTTTTAGGGTAATTACTATGCTGTATGCATTAACTCTCCATTGGTTATAAATGCATTTGTATAGTTTATCTATTTGTACATAAATTTAATATTTTGTACCTTGCCCATAAATTTGATATTTTTTAGGTTGACACTAATTGAAATTGGAATATAAACAACTACGTCACAAAGAATATTTTAACAAGAGTATTTGTTAACTAGAATAAAAATGTCAACACAATTCCTAAAATTAGAAATATAAACTTGAAATACTTTTGTATAATACTCCAAACTAATAGTACATAACTTAAAATTTCAATGCGAGAGTTGAAACCGAGGCTCGTGTTTGTATAAAACTCCAAACTAATATAGTATTTGTATAATACTCCAAATTATTACAAGGATAGTTTATTACAAAATAAATTATTTCTTTAATTTGCAACTGTTTGGCCGCCTCTCGGCAGTGAAACGTACCTTGATAATGTAATGCAGTCCGTGTAACTTAACATTTGCTAGACCATCCCTCTTGCTACTTGTATAATAATCAATCGTTGGAGAGGTGGGGAGCATCACGTGATACATTTAGTCCGGGTCCCCAACGATACGTGTGTGAGTCTCAATCTAAAGTCAAAACATCTCGCGGCTTCTTTCGGTTAGTACGTGCACAAAGAGACGCGTGTGAACAGTGATGGAAATTAAGTTAATATTGCCGGAGCTAAAGCTTCTTATCCATCCAAACTTTGCCTTTGACCAAGTCAATGGTCATGTCGAGTTGATATTATTATTATAATAATAGTAATATTATTATTCTTATTCTTAGAAAATATGAAATTGGGTTGATGAAATTGAAATTAAAACTTAGAAACCAAGAGCCGACCGCTGATGTCTGTCGTTTTCAAGAGTTCCCTGAGCAGAGCACTGACACATACTAAATGAATTTTGCTCCCCTTACCCATGAGATAACCGTAGCTACTTCTACTGTTATTCTGTTAAATATATATTTTTTATTCCTAAAATATCCAATTTTTTTTTAACTTCAATTATTTATTTAAACTGAGAATAAATAATAAATACTATACATTCTTATTTATATTTTAATTTTGATTTTAAGTAATAATGTATTATTGATTAAATAATAAATATTCTTTTCAATGTCTTGAAAAAATAAATTTAAGAAGTTAATAATTTTTTTAATAACTTAAAAAATATATATATATATATTTTTTATTTTACTATCAGTGATAACACTTTTCAATGGGCTTAACATTCTAATTTATAAGTAGTAGCATGAATTCCTAGACCTTAACCATGTGTAAATACTGGACAAAAACGAAACCTTAAGTTGAATTTGACGGTGCTCTGAGTTGACGACAGTATGGGCAAAATGCAATGGAATCAGAAGATGGGGAAGGGTTAATCAGATAAATTAAGAAGAGTAATAGCTTCGGTTAGGGTTGATGTTGGCGGGACATTATCCACACAGGCTTGTATAACAGGCCGCCCATCCAATCACAGCTTCGTTTCGTCGGTGCCCTTGCCCTCTCCTAGCAAAATTATTATTATCTCCCCTTTGACTACCCGACACAGATCCAATGATTCCCGTCATATCCCTTTCGGCAACATAAATATGCAATACCTTCTGACATAATTACCCTTCCCCCCTCTCTGTCTCTCTCTTTTTAAATTAATTATCTTTTTGCATATACATAATTGGGGCTCATTGGATGAGCTAAATGAATATGTGTTAAATATTAAGTATAAAATAAATAAAATATTTCTAAATAATTTAATTATTATAGTTAGAAAAAGTTACAACATCTCAAACTGTCCTTAATTTTATCGTACTTACACATTAGTATGCTAATTATTTAAATTTATTTTTTAATTTATAATTATATTTGTTATGTTACGTTTGAAGATATTAATTAATTAATAAAAATAAATGTAAAATAATAAAACACTAAAGGTGGTAAATAAATGGAATGGGGTTATAGGATGCCAAATCTTGTTAAAGGTATTTAAAAATATTTTATTTATAGTATTATTTTTTAAAAAAAATTATTTTTATGCTATTAAAAAAAAGGAGACCCAAAGGACATTGAAGTAAATGTAGAGTGTTAAGGAAGGAAACCTACCGGGTGGTATTTGACTATTTGCGATTGTTTCGGGGACAAAGCAGTAATTCAAGTTAACGAAAGTACAACAAATACGTTCCAATTCAACCCCCTCCTCTTAGCATTAACACACAACTTTGTGTCAAACAAAACCAAAACAAAAACAAGAAGCTCAACCACCTTCTCCTCTTCTTTTCTGTTAAGAAGAATAAGAATGGTATAAGCATCAAGACAAAAGGTGGTAGATGCATGACCAACCCATGAGACAGGAAAGCCAGCCAGCCACAAAACAAATCTTAAATCTCTCTCTAAACTTACTACTGGCTTGCCCTGCCCTGGCCATGGCCACCTTCTCCTTCCTGAAAGCGTAATCCTACTCCAATCCAATCCAATCCCATCCCTTTTCATTTGCCTTTTTTAAGATTTCAGCTTAACTTCGATTCTAAATTCCTTCTCTCTCTCTCTCTCTCTCTCTCTCTCTCTCGGCTTTTACGCTATCTCAACTACCACCTTTCTCCCTCTCTCAGGTACAATACAAACAATGACTTTATATATCTCTTTTGTAATGCCTGGTTTTGCTACTTCCTTTTTGTGCCCGCCTGCCTGCCCTTATCTACTCACTGTTTTTATTTTTGTTATCGTTTCAGTCATGGGCATTTTGCTTTGTTGGGTTTAAACGCCTTGTTTCTTTTGTTTTATATTCTCTGGACTTGGTTTGTCCTCGTGGGTTGTATTGATTTCGTGTATTTGGAGCTTGTTTTGTTCATGAAAGATGGTAGATTGGTGGGGTTGACTTAGTCGCCGACTACTGAGACCTAAAGATTTCTATTCAAAGAAAACTTCTGGGAAATTTAGTTATCTAGCTCTACATGATGATTATGATTATTCCGCTTTACTTTTTGCCGATCATCCACGATTTATGTACATATTTTCACCTAAATTTTCGCTCTTGCTTGGCTTATTGTCACCCTGTCTTCGGGTCAATTATGTTGTTTCTTTTCTTGGTTTAGTTCAAGCTTCTTATTAAATCTTTTAGCCACAATCCAGAAATTAGTTTTGGCTCAAGCTAATGGTACCTACAAATAATGTTTTTCCCTTCATGTTTCTTTTTCTGATATATGGCAACTTTTGAGTGTTTTAGCTGCTTTGTTTGGGAATTGAAACTAGCTAACGACCATAACGCTTTGGCCAGGGACATATTTGTTTTTTAAATAGCAGTCATAGCCCACATTGTGTCGACTGACATTTGGGAAATCCATAAATATTTGATATTGGGAATTTTCTGTGTAGGCTGCTCCCCTTTTGTGTACCAAATCACTTGCTTTCAAGTTTATTTCTGTTGTACATGCATTGAATACAAAAAGGTGCCCCAAGTGACTAATAATTCAGACTACATTTGCATAAAGATCAACTTTTGTTGCTAAAAGTTCCCTTTTTTCCCCCCAAAAAAACCATTTTACTTGAAAAATACCTATTTTCTGATTTTGTTTTCCTTAGCAGCTAGCATTCTGTTTTTACTTTCTTCATGTTGATTTTCTAGTTTTTATTTGTAATCTTATTTTCTAGAAGTATTTACTGTGCCTGATCAGATTGTTTACTCTTTGCATGGTGATTTTAATTCATAACTGTTTCCCATCTGGAATTCACTTTCTTATGTATCTTTGTTTAGTCTGCCTTTGGTGATCCTAGAAGCACATCAATATATGTTAAATGGACATTAACTAGACGATTGTGCAGTGTTAGCAATATTTGTATCCATCATGGTGAGTTTACGAAGGCGTAAGCTGCTGGGATTTTGCTCTGGTAAGCATTTGTTGAGATAAGCCACTATGCATCTAGTTGATTAGTTGCCTCTGTTGTGCCTTAGCAGTTTGCAGGACCATGAAACTTGAGGATTTACATAATTTATTTTTCTTTTTCCTTGCAAGAGTTCTACATCAATTATCCAAATTTGGTGGGCTTTTGCAGGAAAAAGTTCTTTTGTGGCTCCACTTCCTAGGAATGGTAATGCTCCTGAGAATTCAACCCAAAGTGCCAGACCTGTCAGTTTGCATTCCAGTTCATTGGATAATGTCAGCTGGTCGCATGCGGTAAGGAGTAGGGATTTGATGGGATGCTTACTATTTTTGTTTGAACTTTTCATTTTTGAAAATTCTTTTCTTCTATGGTGGAGATGAACCACTAACTTTGGTGCACAGAATTTGAGTTGGAATGGGTTTAAGAGTAAATACTTATTGTTGTGTAGAAAGGAAAAACAGAACACATAAGGATTATGTAGTTACTTAAATCCAGTTCTTCTTCAATGAGAGGCTTTTTCTTTCCTTTAGATTTATAGTTATATCATTAGTAATGTAGGATCTTCTCCTCAATTGCTGGAAACCTTGCTGTGAATAAAAATGTCCAAAGCTTAATTCTTTAAACTATTTGATTACTGACACACCTTATTATGTTTCTTTAAACATTTTTGTTCCTTGTCCATATTTATTCAGAAATGTGTATTATTTTTATGTGTTGTAAATTCATTGTTGTGCAAAGTGGTTGATGTGTTGAGGTTGCTTGGGTAGTAGATTTAGTTGTGTGTCATAAACGCATAATGTGGGAATTTTATGCAGAAGTAAGCTAAGAGATCTTGATCCATGGATAAGACTAAGGTAATAGTTGATCTCTGTGCACGCAAAATTTGATCTTAACAAAAACAATAGTTTTATTTGAATAGTATTTTTCTTCATTTAAAGAGAATAGGAAAATTCCAGATGGTAATGATCTCCTCTGCTCCCATATATCTGTGCATTTCCATCTTGGATTTGTCTGTCAATTTAGAGGAGGGGGAATAATATGTCAAGTGAAATTCTGGATGTGATGAGTCTCCAACAGGGTGACGTTTGGTCAATCAATTGCTGTGACATCCAAAAACTTCCATCTGGGCACATATGGGTTTTTCCAGATGGATTCAGAGAGCTTGTATAAGTTGTCTACCCTAAGGCGTCTAGCTGTATCTGTACTCTTGATACGTAGTAGCTTTCACTCAGAAGGTAAAATAGCTGTCTGTATTTGAAAAATTATTTCTAGATTCTCTTATCCATCATTTTCTGCTCCATGAGTTTGGTTTGTTAACATGTCTTGTAAAAATATTAACTTAATGCTTTCAAGACTTCTGGTTCTCAAGATTATATATTTGAATTATCTAAAAGATAAGTGGTAAGATGCAAGTTGCAAGTTTTATATTTTCCATTCTGTAATTTATACTTACATTAATATCATTCAATGCTATTTCCCAGAGAGCCATTGCAAATGTAGAACCTGCATCACCAAGTGTATGTGGTATAAGCTCACCAGAAGAGCAGAATAATCAACCAAAAGAGCAGCATGTTCAAAAAGAACAGCCTTTTCAATCGTTCTCAGGTTTGTCAGTGGAGAGAAAATTTTCTCTATGCCTGAATTAATTATAATCTGACAAAGATTTATTAATATCTGCCTCTAAAAATGCCTTTAATATTTTGTTATCTTCTGGTAGATTTTATTTTCATTAGGTAAAATTGACAAATACTGGTTGTTTGTGTCTCTTGCTCTCTCTCCCTTGTACATATTCACATATTATGACACAAATATCATTTTCATGTCAATTTTACGGCATAGTCCCAATTATCTATAATATGCTTGAGAGCAATCACTGAGGTTTTAAAGAAGAAATATGTTGATGGAGTTGGTACCATCTAAATTACATGCCTAAAAAGGGGGGCCTCTTCTTTGTTTAATCAACTCTAATTCTATAATCTGAACTTGCAGCCAACTTCAGGTTGGTTAATAGTGAATAAGAAACTTGAGAAATTTCTTGGATTGTGATTATTCAGTGATACTGTTATCATTGATTTGAAGCAACCACTGCAAATTCTAAATAAAATTGTTGATTTTGGATTGTGATATGTAGAAATGTTCTTTTAAATCAGGCGGTGTCCCTTTGAATGAGTTAATGAGGTTTTCTTTTCATCCCTGAAACATGTGTGTTTTATGATGCCATCAATGTGCCAAGAATTGAAATTTCAGAGAGCTGACCACGAGGTGATTGGTTCGACTCACTCCAGAGAACTAAATGCAGCATCTTCTGATGAATGTGGAAATTGTTTCAGTGACTTGATAAACTGAGCTTTATCCGAATCCAACTGGAAATGGACAGCTTAGATAGTTTGTTTCTCACACAGTTTTTTATTTCCATATGACGGATGTGGAATCAATTGAAATCAATTTGAGTAGGAAGAAACAATCAATTTGAGGGAGTGCTCTTTTGTATGATACATGGACATAATGAACAGAACAATTCTGAACAAAGCAAGGTGTTTGTTGAAACTCTTAATAAGTTATTCTCTGTGGTCCAAAAGTTGGTTAAATCAACATTTTTTAATTAATCCTTTTGTTTTTGGATTTTCTTCATATTAGAGAATTGTGGCTATTCCATTTTTCTTTTCCCCCTCTTACTGGAGGTATCAGCAGTTGAGTTTATGGCTTACTTAGTTTTCATTTTGGTGTAATTTGCATATACATAAATTTCATCTTCCTTTCTCTGGTGTATTTTTTTTTATCGGTTTGCCAAAGGAAAAACGAATATGTTCTCTATTAGAACCACTTTCTCAGTATGACAGTTGTAGTACTATCATGAATATATTGCTGATGGGATTTCTGTATGTGCTGCATCATTTTGGCCTAAGCTACTGCATGATTCATTTTATTCTCAGGGCTACCTATCAAACGCAGAAAGCGACATAGGAGGAAACAAATTCAAAACCAGGAATCATGTCCAATGAGAGGTGTCTACTTCAAAAATATGAAATGGCAGGCAGCGATTAAAGTGGACAAGAAACAAATTCACTTAGGCACTGTCGGTTCACAGGAGGAAGCTGCCCGTTTGTATGACAGGTAATGAATTGAATTCAATCAAGCTCATAATATTTATAAAATACTGTCCAAAATAATGATTGCCTTGTTTGAATTCTAGTGTTAAACTGCCTTTTGTTGCTTCAGGAACTCTGAATAGCATGTGATTTAGATAGATATAGTCCTCATCATGTAATAATCTAATATGAGTGCAAGTTATACAAGTGACCAACAAAACTATAACTCTGAACCAAGAAAATCCTCATGCAGAGCAGCTTTTAGCATATGGTCGCTGCTTGCACATTTCCTTTGCTGCTTTTATTTGCAATTACCATTGAATTTATGTTATTTGGAAATGTACTTCTTGTATTTGTTGTGCCCCAGATTTTTTAGACGAACAAATACAAAGGACATGTGATGGTTGCTTTCAAAAGTTAAACTTTGAAGTTGCCTAAGATTTGTATTAATGCACCTAACATTCTAAATGCATTAATGACTTTAGGGGTGGAACATGGAACAAGAGATCTAGAAGATTGAATGAGAAAGGAACTTGAGACATTATAGGTTTACTTAGTGTAAAAACTATAAGAACAATTTTATCCTGGAATGGAGATTTTTTTTTCATGAAGACTGCAAAATAAGTGGCATGAGTGCACAATTAACAACATACAAACAGAGGAAGGTACACGTTTGCTAGAAAATTTTTCCATCTTAAATGGACATAAAATGTTATTTGTGTTTGTGATTGGGATATAATTCACATATGGAGAGAAAAGATGCAGATATATAAAAAGAAATTATAAAAGAAAAAGAGAAAACCTTTTTATGTGCTTGTGTTTGTCGATCTGTTATGTTCTAGCTAACGTGGTTAATTGGTATAGAAGGGAGCAAAATGTTTAATTGGCGGACGCAAATTTAGGTAGGAATCTTTTGTCAAAAGTATACAATAGCAGAAGTTATGCTAGGTATTGACAGATGCAATTACTTATCAGTTGATCCATATATGTACAGGGCGGCTTTCATGTGTGGTAGGGAACCCAACTTTGAGCTCTCAGAAGAGGAGAAGCAAGAACTTAGACAATTCAAGTGGGATGAATTCTTGGCATTTACTCGCCGTTCAATTACTCATAAAAGTAACTTTTCAGTAATTCTTGGGTTTACCTCAGTTTTCATTGCATTTGATTTCACCATTTGATGTTCTAAAGCATTCAGACTTGGATAATAATTTCAGAATACAAAAGAAGGCTTGGGGAAGGGTCACATAAGAGGTCCGAGTTTCCATTTCCATTGGAGGGGAATGAGAATGGTGATGGTGACCGGGATTGCAAGCAAGGAATAAGTGGCTTCTCCACGTCATCAGAAGTAGGGCTAGAGCCAGAGCCAGACTCATCTTAAAAAGTTAGTAACCATGTTTCAAGAACCGAGATTGAGGCCGAAACTTGAATAGTTCTAACGGTTTAGTTCTAGCTGTAGCTGATTAGCACTAGCCTCCCTCCATTTTTCATGTACAAAAAATGCTCCTATTAGGGCAATTTATAATTATAAAAGATCTCAATACGGTGTGGTAAGGTGTGCTATGGTAAGCAGAGATATCTTTTTCACGTTTAATGCGATTTACTATCCACCATTGTTCGTTTACCAATAATAAACATTCGATGCTGTAGGTTACCCAAACTTTCAGATCATGGAAAGGAAGATAGAACTTAGATTTATTTCCAACTTATTGTTTGCTGTTAATGTATCAGCAAGTAAAGGCAATGTACCAGCTGTTTTAGATTCAAATTCAATATATGTCATGCATCAAAATCTTGGATGTCTATATCTTAAAACTCTGAAATATGTATTGAAACCTTTTAAGCATCTATGTGTATACTTGCATGTTCTTTTTTTGCAACGCTTGCCAATGTGAAAAATGTCATCAATAACATTTTGATTTTTCTAGAATCAAAACATTAAGACCTCTACAGATTGTCCATTCAGATCTTTGGGGGCCATCTTTATTGTCTTCAAAGGAAGCTTTCTGATATTATATAAGCTTTGTAGATAACTTTTCACGATATACATGGATTTTTCCTTATCGCTCAAATTTGAAGCCTTAGTTATGTTTAAGAATTTTAGGATGCAACTAGAAAATCAGTTTTCAAGGAGAATAAAATGCTTGCAAACAGACAGTGGGGGGGAATTCTTAGTCTCTGTGCCTTACTTGGAAGAATGTGGTATTTTTTATAGATTTTCTTGTCCATATACTCACAACCTAAATGGAGTAGTAGAGAAGAAAACATAGGCATATTGTAAAACTTTGTTTGACTTTAATTTCACAGGCCACAATGCCTGTTTCCTTTTAGTGGGATGCATTTCATTCTTCTGTTTACCTTATTAACAGGTTATCAAGGGCAATACTGAATGAAAAATCTCCTTTTGATCTTGTGTTTGAGTCCTTGCTAGATCATTCATTCTTGAAGGTGTATGGTTTTTCATGCTTTCCTTTTCTTAGGAATTATAACAAGCACAAATTGGAGTTTTGATCAGCCAAGTGTATATTCATTGATTATCGTGCTCATCATAAAGTCTATAGATGCTTCCATATTTCATCTCAGAACGTGTACATGGTTGGACATGTGGTTTTTTATGAAACTTCATTCCCTTTATCTGAAAATTCGTCAATGGTTCATACAGTTCCTATTTTTCCTCTTTTATCCTCTCTAACTTCTTCTATTCCACTTGTTACTACTTTCCCAGTATCTAGTAGTAGCCCCTTTAGCACTTCGTCGTCCATCCTTGCACCAACACTTCCCATGTCTCATGTATCATCTCCACTTACTTTTTCATCATCCGTTACTCCACCTATTATTTCACATATAAATCAAGTCTCAGCACAAACTCAAGTGTCCAATCAGCATTCGATGCAAACGAGGGCAAAGAGTGGAATTTTTAAGCCCAAGGCATACAATACTCAATGTGTGGATTATGTTCCTACAACAACTGTTAGAGCTTTACGGAGTTCTCATTGGAAAGCAACTATGCAATCTGAATTCAATGCTCTTCAACACACTAGATCTATTTCTTGTTCAAACTGAGCCTGTGTTTATGCATCAACCTGGGAGGGTGGGGTCATAAATCCTATACTGCTAAATCATGTTTGCAAATTGACCAAGGCATTATATGGCTTGAAATAAGGTCCAAGAGCTTGGTTTGATAAGCTTCAATATTTGTAGGATATTTTAGATTTTCGTCTTCAGTTTTATTATTCTAGTAGACATGAAATCATTGCCCATGCAGATGCAAATTAAGCCTTTGATCTGGATGATTGTAGGTCAGTTAGTGCTTATTGTGGTTTCATTAAAAATAATCTAACTTTTTGGTCTTCTAAGAAGCAAACCATTATGACCAGATCAAGTTCTGAGACTGAGAAAAGGGATTTAGCAGCAGCATTAACTGAGGTAGTATAGATTAATTTTTAATTAATTTATATATTATTATTTAGTTTTTTAAAAATTATATCGACTGAGTGCTAATTATAATTGAATAAAATTAAGATATAAACTTGATGATTATTATTTTAGATTTATGAATTTATAAATTTTTATTTTTAAATTATTGATATTTTATATATGATTTATAAAATAATTATCTATTATTTTAAATAATTATGATAATTTTATTTTACATTAAATATATTAATATTTTTTATGAGTAATATATTTTTATTTTAAATTATTATTAAAATTTTGTTATTTTAATTAAATAATTTTATAAATTTAATATTTTAATACTAATATAAATTATAATTAAAAATATTTTTTAAAAAATTATTAAAAATTCAATAATATTAGAACAAGATTAGTAATAAATTATTTATGAGTTTAGTGTAAATTTGGTATTAAATTTTTTTAACAAATGCATATGAAGTATCTCCATCCCAAATTCGATTCCCTGCCATCAAGACCTCTATACAAAGAATATAATATTAATTCAAGATTAGAAAGTTAATTGAAAATTAAAAAATCAACCGGGTTTGACGTTATCAGGCGATGGACCGGGTTCGACCCAGCACCTCACTTTTCTTTCCCCGGAACGACGGTGCAGTATATCATTTACTGGGTTATGTCTGCTTCAAACACAGAAATGAACCAAGTAAATAAAAAGGACAAGAGAAGAAAAGACAAGTGAAGGGTTTTAATGTCTTCAAATTCAGGTGATTCAAAAAACCATCAAGGGGAAGGCGGTGCCCCATCATATTCATCTGATGGCTGCAAGGAACGCATCTTCGTTCCCACCCTCCTTGCAGGTACGTGGTAATCTCTATTGGTGATCAGATATATATTTAAGATTTAATTTTCCGCTTTAATTATTGCCCCGAAATTTAACAGGGATTGTTGGTGGGGGAGCTGGTTTGCTATCAAAGCATCGACAAGTTCACGGCCTCGCTAATATTTCTGCTACTTACGCTACTAATTTATCCATTGTCACTGCTTCCTATTGTGGTCAGTTCTTTTCTTTCCATACTAGAATTGATTGAATTTTTTGAATTAGATCTTTGCTCTCTCTGAATTAATATGTTCTGATGTTCCTGGAAAATGAAAATTTAGTTGCCCTACCCCAGTAATGCTTTTATTTTTCTGATATTGATTTCATTTACTGACTGGCATGTTGTGAATGTCATGTTAGAGATATTAAATCCACATTTGTATGGGATTTTACCGCCATTAGTTATGTTATATCTCCGTTGGATTGATACTAATAAGAGCTTACTGGGTTGTCTCTGTGTGCGCTTGTGTATTATCAATCGATGAAGGATATGTATAGGACCGCTATGCTTTTAATTGGCTTTGGAAGCACAAGAGTTAAATTGTTTGGTATAAATCATATCTGTGCACTCTCCCACCTACACTTGACATCTAGAGATTCCTGCCCATAACAGCCGCAACTTCAAAGCTATATCACTTCGATCCTAAACATAACCTAATGGTATTTGTGTCACACAAACATTTTCTTAGATGGGGATAATAAGTAAGATATGTTCAACATGTGTGAGGAGCATCAATATCATTCTACGAGAATCTCTATTATAAGCCTTTTATAAGAAGAATTGTGGAGCATTGTTGTACCATAATTTTCAGAGTATTATTACAGATATAAAACTCCTATACTGAACTCTGTAAACACAGCCTAATGGGACAGTATTAAATATTGTCACATGTCCCACACAAAGAAACTAAATAATTGGAATATGTGGCAATAATATAACACTGCCACTTCAGTTGTAGAGTATGTATCCCTTATATTCTTCTAGTTTTTACATCAAATGTTTAGATGATAGCACATCTATACATCTTTTAGTGAATCTAGTCATTATGATAATTTTTCCCTTTATTATACTTTACGAAATGTATAATGTTAATCTACTCATGACATTTCAGTTTCATTTGTAACTTTATTTTCTTTTATTTTTTGGGTTTGAATGAAGATACATAAGTTTTTTAAAATTATCTTATATATGTGCTACCATAAGTTAATTGTTGCTAAAGATTGTTTAGTGAATTCTTACTTACTTCCTTTTGATACTTTTCATTGAAAAGTTTTCCATATTGTTTCAAAACTCAAGTTGCATCTTTGTTAGTAGCACGTTGAGTCAGAGTCGTTATACTAAGACCATATATATTTTGGTTGGATACCACCTTGAACTCAAAAGGTCGAACATAAAAGTTCATTGATCAACTCTTTGTATACAAGCCCAGGTCTTATGCTTTGCTTATATTAGATTTAGTGCGCTTGCAATTGCAGTTGGGGGCTGCAAAAAACTTCGTAATTGGGGGAAACAGTTGGAGAATCCAAGTACTAAGTGGAGATTTTGTTGCGTCTTTTCGTCGGTGTTGTCTTGTTTTTTTCCAATAAGTATTGGTTGACAGCCTTTTCATGAGGCCATTGATCTAGTCATGCTAAAGGAAAATGCAGCCCTCTGGCCCAATTATTTATGGTTTATAAGGACAGCGTTATATTTCTTTTATTGATTGTATCAGCAGCTTCAAGCAGACCTTTATATATGCTTACATATAGACATGAGCTTTGGTTATAAGAAGGGAACTGCTGTGGTTATAAGAAGGGAACTGCTGATCAACGACACCGAAATCGATTTGGATGGCATGAATATTTCTTACAATACAATTTGTTTGTCTGATTTGATAGGGGCACGTGAATTTGTAAGAGCGAGTCGAAAAACAGGACCTGATGACCTATTAAATTCTGCAATTGCTGGCTTTGGCAGTGGTGCTCTTCTTGGGCATCTTCAAGGTGAAGTGTTATGACTCTCTCTCTCTCTCTCTTGTGTGTCTGTGCTATGCATGCTCATAAGCAGTTATGCCTAGATGTGTGTTATTTTGAAGATTAACTAATTTATTTTCTTGATCAAAAACTATTCTGAGAAGCGTGAGTTTGTTGAACCCTAAGAGAGTAATGCATTTGCTTTGATTAACTGTTATCTTTTGTGGTGACATTTAAAATTTGGGTAAGCCACATGATGTTTCATATCAAAGAATTTAAACTGAAATTGGCAAACTACTGGCAGTGATTTTTGTCACGTTGTGCTATCTAATTTGTTGAAGTTCCTCCACTCTTCATTAGTAAAAATTACTCATTGATTTGCATTTTAGGTGGTCAACTTGGCGCATTTCGTTATTCGATCATTTTTGCGATTGTGGGGACAACAGTGGATTACGCAACTCTCAAACTAACACCAATATTAAAGAACTTGAGAGAAGCACACAAGGATGGTAGTTGGTTGAAGTTGCCAGACTGGTCTCCCATTCAAGTACTTGATGAGGAAGAACTTGCTGAAAAACAAGCTAGGGAACAAAAACTGTATGCACAACGAGCTCTTGGTAAACTAAGCAAAGAAGAGTCTTGATGAATTTTGTAGTGGGAGTCTACTAAATAATGTTGTATTGTGAGTCTACTAAAGAATGTTTCTGGCCACTCTTTGTTCATCTAGCGCGGACTTTGTTTTAGTCGCCCCTGTTGATATTTGTACTGGCAGGATTCCGTATAAAATTCAAAGAAACGGAAAAGAAAAAAATATCGAAAAAATATCGCAAGGGTGATTGTTTGCCAGCCTCTCAGTCCAACCTGGGATTATTTTCTCCTATTTGATAACGGTGACTAGATGTGGACTGTTTTGTATCGAACCGAATCAAACCACGGTTTGAGATTGGGTTTAATAGATTTGAAAATTTTGAGGAAAACAAAATCAATAAATTTTGGTTCATTTTTTTTATTTAAACTTAAGTTCAATTTTTTTATAATTAATTTAATTATTTAAAAAAATATATTTTGTATTTTATTTCAATTATATTAATCAATAGATAATGATTTACTTAAAAATCAATTAATATAAAAATTTTAGAAAATAATTTTTATTTTTATTTTTTAAATCAACCAACCGAACCTACGTAACTAACTGAAGTTTGTTTTAAAATTTATAACATAAAATATAAAATAATATAATTGTGTTTTAAAATTAAATTAATATATTTAATTTAAATTTAACATAATTTAAAATTGACAATTAAAAGCAATTCAAACTGAATTTACCCCCAGTCTAACCATTCCTTCCAGCCCATTTCTGTAGGAAGATCTAGTCAACGGTGTTGATCCCATTTCTGTGTATTTGAATTAGTTTACACTGGCAAGATTGCTATGTATATATATTTTCATGGAAGAGGTTTCTGCTAATTGTAGCCAAGGGAAGGCATTAAGGATTTTATTTTATATTAATGTGATGTAATTTTAAAACTACAATTATTACAAAAAAGAATCACTAAATATCAAATATTAATTAAAAAATTTACATAAATTTTTTTAAAATTTAGTGTTATCAAATTTGCATTCAAAGCACAGAACTAAGATTACCTCAAATCTTAAATGAACTTTTTAATCTTTATTACTCCTACACCTTACATGCCCATCTGTCGTTCAAAGCTACCGTATGTATCAGATCAGTTACGGAAAACCCACCATGGGAAGTGGAAAGAAAAAGCTAGGCTTGATGGACCGGTGAGATGACGTAAGGCAAGTCATGTAACTTTTATTTCTTCCGGACAACATTTTGATAAATTGCTGATAGACAATTTTGGAGTTATACTGAGAAGAAGACGCATAGAAGAATGCCGACAATTTGGCTTAAACGAGGATCATAACTATAATTTCCACTACTAAAAGCATACCATTTACAATGAAATCATGCCAACAGAGAAGCATGAGGCGACAACATAAATCCAGATCTAGTTTCCAAGCCCTGACGTTGGACGACAATTCACAACACCATCAAAATCAACGATCGGACACATTTCCACTTCACCATAAACCACTTCTTGGCTGATTTGTGCAAGGAAAGGGAAAAGTTGTGTGGTGCTTCATGATGCTATGAAAGCAGAGAGACCAGAGACACAAACTCCAACGTTACACGGCCCTTAGACCTTGTGTTGATAACAAAGTGTTCTGGGTATTTTCTCAGCAACATCAGCAGGCCGTACCATGGTTTTTCTTTGGATTCTGGAACAGGCCATTCCTCAGCTGAGAGATATCTCCTCACTCGAGTGTGATGCCAGACATTACCATACTGCTCCACCAACTGAAAAAGATAAATAAAATCCCTTATGTTCAAGCATCATAGAATAGGAATACACTCAGAAAAGAAAGAAAAAGATGGGAAAATAATTGAGCAGTAAAACAAAACAGTTAACAATTATGAATCTAGCAGAGAAAATTAAAAAACATCAAACAACAAAAGCAATAGAGAGAGAATCATGCTGTGTAGTCCTTTGAAGGGCAATGCTTCATAAATCGAAACCTACACTGTATCAGAACTATTCATGGAAGAAACTGAATGTTCACTAAAATGCATTCATGCAGTAATCCAATGGGCCCAGCCCTGTGAAAAATACCTCTTAAATTCATACAAAAAATCAGAGTTCAAAGCCTGAATTTCAAAATGCTTTTTAACTTGTATAACATAAGGTAGTGCCAACTATGATTTGCAGCCCAAATGTCTGGCATTAATGACAGATATTGGAGAAACAAAAACAGGTAACATGCAAATCAGGAAAAAAGTAATTGGTGGTACCAGCATAATTTGTTTGAAAGTGGCATCCAATAGTATAAAAGAATGCCAAGTCCACGACACATTTTTATTAAAATCTAAAGTTCAGAGTGCCAGAAACTCTTTGCCAGTTTTAGACATTAAGCAAACAGAAAATGATGTTTCAGACATGCAGATACTGACTTTTCTAACAGAGACTATTCACATCCCCTTAGGAAAAAACTCCTAACCTCAGTATAAAGTTTCTCCATAGGCATCCATTCTCCAGGGCCACAAAGATCAGAAAGTACGGTTGCTACAGATGATACCACATCCTTTTCTTCCAACTGCAGAAGCTGCTGATTGTCAGACTCACGATCAGTCCTTGATCTTCCCTCTCCCTTCTTCTCTGCAGGAACTGGACATGATAACATGCCAAGGAGAGAGCACACTATTTAGACCCATGCGTGAAATAAAAAATAGCAAAAGTTAAAGCAGAGGGATGAAAGTGTTCTGAGACAATAATGCAATTGGATAGGACAAGAAATCACCAAATTAAGTGACAAAGCCTCAAGGAAATTACTTGGACACTAGTTGGGTTGTATTATATTTGGTTGCAGATAGCATTCACAGCAAAAATACCTACTCCATCACAAGCTCATCACAGAAATTCAAGCCATAAGACAATGCATATTGACAGGAACAATTCACGAAAAATAAAATAAAATTAGGAACTATCAAAAACAAAATTGATTACTTTTGAATAATTCATAAAACAAGATGGTATCAAGAATGGATGAGAACTCAGTTGCCAAAACTACATAACAAGGTTATACAAAAGCCAGACCACAAGATATAGCTGATCAACCACAAGTGTTGTGGTATTGATACATTCTTGCTTTCAAATTAGACGTAAGGACTATTAAAAATTACAAAGTTTGCACATAGGTTCTGTTACGATTCTGCAGAAGCTAACAACAAAAGTACTCAGTTCATGACCAAAAATGGATCTACAGGCACAACACTTGAACAAAATTCATCAAGAAATTTTAAGATTTAGCGTCAAGCCTGGGATATAATGAAACCAAAAGAGCGCCATGCCAAACAGCAATAATGAAGTAAGGTAGAACGAATATATCAAAGTTGACTTACAAAAAAATACAAACTTCATCAAAACTACTGACAATGATTCTAATGCAACAAGTGAACCAACACTTTTTTTTGGGCTAATAGCACAACATATCATTCAAGTTAAGCTTTTTCAGAGAATTAATTTTCAAAATGAAAATAACACCAAAACAAAATAGAAAAGAACAGATGACAAAACAACTTAAGAAAATATATATCCATTTAGAATAATAATACGAACAATTCCACTTATAACCATTCCAACCCCTACGGAAATATGTATAATAATCACAAAAATTCCAGAAGTAAAATCTAATGCTAAACTTTGATATAATGTAAGGACATTTCAAGTACTAAAACATTTCTTTCTATTGAACAGAATGGAATCAAATGAGTACTAACTCAGAGCTCCTCCGGCCAATCCAAACTTACCACCACCATAGCCGCCGTCGAAGCCTCCTTCTCTCCTAGCCTTCTTCCCACTAGTTCCCTCTTCTTCTTCCTCGTACTCATCCTCTTCATAATACTCTCTTCCTCTGCCTTTCTTTGCCGCAGCCGATGTAACAGAAACAGCACCCACCATCCTCCCCCCCTCCACCCCGCCACCGTAGCCGTAATGCGGAATCCCAGCCGACCCCACATAATGCCTAGGCCCTATTGGGCCCCCCCAAAATACTTCTTACAGGCAACAGAAAGTAAAACTCTTTGTCTCCAATTTGCAACAAGTCTTGAGAATCTAATTTCACAGGAGGGTTACCGGGAAGGTGGAGAACGCCTTCGACGAGGCAGCCGTTCTTGCCGAGGACTTCGAGGGCGAAACGTCGGCGAGTGAAGTCGTAGAAGATGCGAGCGTGGTGGCGGGAAATATTCATACCACCGCCCAAGCTGGAAAGGTCCACATCCACGGTGGATTTCTTCGAATTTCGACCAAGGATTATGGAGTAAGTCTGCATGTAGTACTCGAAGTCCTCGCCTTGCAGCTTCGCAAAGCCTGCTTCAACGTCGTTTCCGCTGATTGTGCCCATGGGTTTCGTTCTAGAGTGAGAAATGGAATTCAGAGTCTGAGATGTAGAGAAGAGGAAAACGAAGGCATAATCAGGGCCAGTTATATTCGGTTTGAGAGTGACAGCTGCGTTTGGATGCAGAATTAGTCTTGTATCCGAGCGGAATTAGGGTTATGACTGTCCCATTTCGGGAGTGAGGGCGTTTATGTCACCTGACAATACTAATTAATAGTAAAATTTTTCCATGTAGACAACATTATTTGTTCGACCGTAAATAATTAATTTTATTTTTATATTAAATTGATCAATTTTAATATTTTTAAATAATTTTTATTTTATTTTTGCATAATATTTTATATTTAAAATATTATTAAATAATAAATAAATGCAACTAAATATATTTTTATAAATTTAAGTTTTATTATACTTTAATTAGTTATAGCAAATAACAAATATTTATAATAAATACCAAGTTCAATTGAGTCGAGACAGTGGCACAATTTTGAATCTTTTATAAGAGAAAACAAAAATTATGAATGCTAATAATTGAATTAAGTCACTAACAAATTATATATTTGAGCTATGATAATTTTTATCATAAATTAATATTTATTTATATTTAATAATATTCAATATTATTTTAAATATAAATAATTATAAAATAAAAATTTTATAAATTATATTTAACATAATTTTTAAATATATATATATAGAGAGAGAGACTTATTAATTTATTATATTTTCTTTTTAATTTTTTTATCTATTTTTATGTAATTATTTTTTTTTCAAAATCTATTATTTTATTCTTTTTATTTTAAAAAAAATAATGTTCAAATATCTAGATATTTTATTTTAAATATACTTGATGAAATTTTTACCTTATTATTTATTTTTATTAAATTAAAAAATTATTATTTTTATCTTACAAAATTGTTTAATATATTTTATTTATTTAATTAATTTATTTACAAAATTATATATATTTTTGTATCTAAAAAATAATCAATATTTAAATATTTATTTAAAGTATATATACACTAAGGTCTTATTATACGTACACACATATTATAAAATTTTTATTTTACAATTTATTTTTCATTAATTATTCTTTCAAAATCCAAATATTCTTTACTTGGTTCCTGCATTTATCGTAGACAAGTGATTTCAATCATCATGTTCCAATGATGGCTTGATGTTTAGTACAACTAATCGGGGCATTTGATTTTCGTTTAACATCATTTTAGAAGCAAATGTGACCATCATAATAATTGAAAGTTTGAAGATCACGTGGTTGTCAATTTTATCCATCCGGCTTTGCCTTATCGTATGACTGTGATACATGTAATAATATGTATTAAATATCAAGCTTGATTCATTCAAAAAATTTTATAAACATTAAATTGTCAATTAAATATATATCAACACAAATTTCACAGTATGATGAGTTTATATTATGCATAAATACATGGTAGGGATAATGACAAGTCATAACTTCTAAATCATAATAAAGTCATAATTTATTAAAAAAATTTTAATTATACATAACACATGAGTAAAATCTTTTCATTGTCCAATCCTAATCGAACAAGAATTCATGGTATATTGAAATCATATACCAATATAAATGCGAATTATTGATTAATATGTGTTAAACTTATTATTACAAATTTTTTTGGTGTAATACTTGATTACAGATTGGTAGCTTACTATTTTAGTTATTTATTGATATTTATTTATTGAACTAATAAATCCCGTTTCAACTATCATGCATTTTAAAATGCAAATAATACGTGATCAAACAGATTTTATGATACAATATGCAATTAATCTCGTACTTACGTTATAAATCATGTGCATTTACACTAAATTCAATTGTAATATCTCAACTAAAAGGTTAACATCAGATGCTATTATATTTAAACAATAAATCATTATTTACATATATTACCACATAATTTATTATCGTGTGATTATACTTAAATGAATTTTTTTTAATTATTTAATCCAGACTAATATTCCAATAATATGATACTCACATTGCTCGCACTAATATTGTATCATGATATTCACTGAAAATATTCAATATATTTATTATGTAATATCGTTACTTATTCTATATCACATTCGCAAGAAAAATTTTAATAATTTTATTTAATAATTAAATAAATTATTAGAATAATTCACAAATATTTTTTTATTGATATGCATAATTAAATAAATAAAATAATATATATTTA
Source organism: Xylocarpus granatum (assembly GCA_019650275.1). Taxonomy (NCBI): domain Eukaryota; kingdom Viridiplantae; phylum Streptophyta; class Magnoliopsida; order Sapindales; family Meliaceae; genus Xylocarpus; species Xylocarpus granatum. The sequence continues at coordinate 69,700 of BNST01000639.1, forward strand.
TAAATAAAAAATTATATTTTTATTAATAAATAATATATATATAAAATTTATATCACGAATAATTTCTAAAACATATTCTAACAACCATGACAATTACATTAACTTTTTAAAAGAAATTCATCAATAATTGTTGTACATACCCATTCCATAACAACACACTAATCTATTTCTTATTCTTAAACTTTTATTTAAATTTTATAATTAACAACGCGTTACAAATTTTAGTTAAGAAATCAATATCAATTGTAACCGTTATGTAATCACAGTTATTATCATCATTGTTTGAATTGGTGTGTTATTTTGGCATCTTTATTTATTATAAATTATATTATTTAATAATTATATTCAAAATTTAGAATAATAACCCAACATTATTTTTAAACAAACAAAGTGAATTATAATTATGTTATTCACTTTATATATCATACAAGCGTGTGTATCAAAGTGCTTGTACTATTAATTATTTAAATAGTAATTAATTTATTTTAAGTATGATTAAATATAAAATAAATTTATTAAATTATAAATAATATAATTATTAATGATTGATTAATCATATCAATAAATTTAAACTTTATGCATTAATTGTCACGGTTAAAAAATGATTATAGCCTGCCTAGCTTAGCTTCAATGGGATGCAAACTCCGTGGGTCTCGAGCAGAAGTTAAAAGCAGCAAGTCATGATCTCTCCCTCGGTCTCACTCGGAATCGCACTCGCGCTCCCCAGGCCAGGTTTCTCTCTCTCTCCTGTACAAACAAACGAGTTAGAAACATTTTTCTACAAAATATACTCAATTCCAGCTCAAAAACATAGGAGAGAGAGAGTTACTGATTTCACGACCATCTCGTCCTCTTGTCTTGAATGCGACTCATTCTCAAAATGCCACGCACAGATCCAACTCTCTAACTACGATACACCCACAAAATTTTAACACTCCATATCACACTGGACCAGACCTTAACCCCAAAAAATATGGGAGTGTTGAGTGAGTCTTGGTGTTTCTGCAAAGGTGCCTCCAGAACCGAGAGAATGAAAGCCACCATTTTCTCCGGCAAGGGTCCCGCTATGGCCACTATCTCCTCTTCTGCCAGTGCCCTCTCCGGGACCGGTTTCTTGATTCATCGGAATCTTCTCTTGACAACTCATGTCAATCTTCCATCTGTCGCTGCTGCAGAGACTGCCGAGATCCGCCTCCAGAACGGCGCCGCCGCTACTCTCGTTCCTCACAGGTTTTTTAATTTTTGTTTGGATGATTTACTTTTCTGGGTTATTCCGGAGATAATTTGGAAATTAAATGAAGCTTCATTTCATTTTAAGTTGAAACTCTGCAATGCAGTGCTTCATATTGGATGCAATGTGCCAATTTAAGTATGTGCTGATACTCTTAGTTGAGTAGAAGCTGGGTCTTATCTAGTGTAAATTATTACATGCCTGTCCAAAGTGTAAATTATTGACAATTTTGTTTCTAAATTACTAAGATTATCATCATAATCCAAGGAATACTTTTGAATGCTGATAATTGGTGGCAGGTTGTGGTTATTTGGCTACTAGTAGTAGTTTTAAAATTTGGTTGGTTGAACTAAAATATACTCTGAGGCTATGTCAAATAACCGGTATCTAATTTTAGTATCTGGTTCACAATTTATCCTAGGCGTGGACAAAAAACAGCTACTTCTGTTTCGAATAACTTAGGTCTGTCTATCTGCTTCAGAAAGAGTAAACCCATGGATGAATCGGTTTAGATTGTTTCCTAAAACTTTGAGCTGATATGTAATTGGTTTGGCTTTATTTTTTGATTAGACAGAGTTAAAGAGTTGAGCTATTAAATGCAATGTGGTATACACATTATTTAGCGAGAGGGAGTTACAGGGTTTCATCTTGCCTGATGCCACATAGATAGGACACTACTTCAGTGCTTTTAAACGCCACTTAGAGCAACACAGAATTGAAATGGATGACAATTGGCTTGCCTTAACACTTTTCACCTTAATGCTATGAACTTTAATTTCTTGCAATTATTGAATCTCTGCTTAATGTATCCTCCATTTTGTAAATTAGCTTTCTATTAAATAAAAACAAATAAAAAAAAACAGACAAAAAAAAGGGGGAAAAAACCCTTCTATCTACTAGGTTATTTTTGGTTAGGGAAGTACTGAATACAATCTAAACCAGGTGTTGGCTAATGGGAGATAACTCTTTATCTCTGTCTCTCTAATCGATCTTGTTATATACAAGGGGGGAGGGGGTTGTGTGCAGACATGAAGTGATGACTGTTGATGGGGATAAAAGAGGAAATTTTTGAAGGGTTATAATTAGGTGTGGGCATGAGCATAGATAATATTACCTTGGGTTGATAATGGAAGCCATGTGTTTAATTTCTTAGAGAAAAATGAGAATGGTTTGGTTTGGTTATTTTTTTTTCTGTTTAGAAACTCAAAATAACCAAATTGAACTAATTGATTAACTCTTTCTAAAACAGAAGTTAGTTTTCTGTTTGGTTCAGCTATTTTTGCCTGCCTCTAGCGTGTCTAAATGTTGGTATCTATGCCGGGCTGACTTATTTTTAATGTTTGCCACTTATCATGAATAGAATGTCAAAATAGGTAGTACCTCTTTAATGTAGCATTTGGAAAATATTTTGGGCATACCCACAGGCTTCATGCACAATGGGTCTAGTGTCCAAATGTATCCTGTCATCAATCCAACACTAATACTTGCGCATAGTAACAATAAAGTGTGAATCCATACTGCACTAGGAAAGAAGATATTGTAGGAAAAAAGGAAAAAGATTCTGGAGGATCAATTTAATCATTTATGTTAAGAGTTCTTATTGCTTAAAAGATTTAGGAGGTCATGATAATTTTGTATGAATCTGTTTTCTCAGCTGAATTGATGATTAAGTGATAGAACAATATTAAGGGATAATTTGCTGATGGACTCAGATGTTAAGGCATGGACAAGGGACAATTGGAATTTAGATGATTCCAAGCTCCTTTGATGGAAACTTTGTCCTTAGTGATACAAAGGTACATTTAAGAGAATTTGTTTGGGTGGCACTTTTCCTTCACAAGTTTCCACTTGTGGAGAGAGTTTGTGACCAGTATTTTTGGATTGTGCTTAGTGGTATTTGGCATTTCTTGGGTATAAGTTCCTAGTCTTGTATGTTTGTTAAAGTGGAAGAGCTGCGATAGGGTAAAGCAGGCCAGTTGTATTCTTGGAAAAAGAAATTAAATTAAGCTGTATTTATTTTTTGGCCTCTCCAAATATGGTCTTATGCATCTTGACCCTCCTAAGAGGAGTTTTTTGCCTCTGTTTTGAAATCCTCTTAGGAGTACATCTAGGCAATAGATGCTCATCTTATTTTATTTTAAACAAAACTGTTTTTTTTACATAAATATGAACCCATGGAGTCTTGGGTTTGACAGAAATTCTTTTCCTATTATGAGCCATACATCTTGACAATAGATGCTTGAGAGGTCTCATTTCTTTAGATTTTATTCAGTTATATCTCTGTCTGCATTGCAGATTATAGCTCTAGTAGTTAAAGGAAAGTTATCATCTTAATTGCTCTGGTTACGTTTGCCTGTGGAGACTTGAAAATTGAAACACCTCTTAAATATCTGTCGCGTGTACTGAAAGAGGTTCTGAGTTGACAAGAAAATTCAGAATTCTCAAGTTCAATCTGTTTTCTTGTTCTTGTTCTATTTGCAGGATTTATGTTCCAAGGTTTTTGCCTCTGTGACCAATTTAGTAGTATTCATCAATTATTATTGGTTGTTTAGTTTATGAGGCCGCCTTTCACGCCATGTTGGAGTAGTATCTTCTGCTTTAGTAAATATAATTGTTTATTCATATATGTATGCTAGGTTAATAAGGAAGAGAGACGGTGATTCATGAAATGAGTTTATTTGTTTTGAGGCACTTTCTCTGATATTTTGCATTCTTGAATGAAATTCTTCTGTCTTTCGTCTGGTTTTAGGTTTTTTATCACCAGCTCAGTCTTAGATCTTACAATAGTGGGTTTAGATTCCATTGACGGAGACTCAAATGCCCAGGGTCAGCAGCCCCATCGCTTGAAGACATGTTCTAAACCGAACCTGTATCTGGGAAGCATTGTTTACCTGCTAGGCTACATGGATGAAAAAGAATTAATGGTTGGTGAAGGAAAGGTGGTGATAGCAACTGACAATCTCATAAAACTATCTACGAATGGAATAATTTGGAGTCCTGGGTCTGCAGGATTTGATGTCCAGGGCAATCTTGCATTCATGATTTGTGACCCCATGAAACTAGCGACATCTCCCAATAACAAGTCTTCTGCAACTTCATCATCTTCCTCGTCATCATGGAAGAAGGATTCTCCTATGCAGTTCGGAATTCCATTACCCATCATCCGTGATTGGTTAAATCAGCACTGGGAAGGCAGCCTTGATGAACTTACAAAACCCAAGCTACCACTTGTTAGATTGATGTCCACAGGCCAGAAGAGTGAACATTCTTGTGCTTCCTTCACAATGAGACAGGTGTTCAAGTCAACAGAAGACATTCATGACAGAACACCATCTCCATCAAATATAATCACAAAAACTAGGGATCAAACTGGACCTGGCTGTTCTGCTGCAGTAAATACCACTGAAGAAGAAACTCCAAGTATGGATCCACATGCAAACCATTTGCAGGGAATACCAACTCCAGAAATATATGAATCACCAAAGTTGACTTCAGTACCTATTCAGAAGAAAGTGAGCAGCAGCCAAATCCAGCTTTTAGATATTAATTTCCCTCCGAGAGTTGCTAAAGCTACACTTGCTTTACAGCCTCTCAAACAGCTGCCTCCCCTGAGCTCCAATGAGAATTGTGTCAAAGAGCTCTGTCCTCAAATTCCAGTGAGAGTAGAAGACCAAATCGATAATAGAGGACGGTCAAGTCCTGGTGCAGATGCCGTGAATGCTGATATTGCCTCGACAGGTTCTGTAAATGGTGCCCAAAGTGAGGTCCAGTCTAGCTCATCTCCGATCGAAGTTTCAGAGATGCAGAATGGATATAGCAGCGGGGGAGAGACGACAATGTATTCTGCGGAAACAGCTGAGAGCCGAAACTATACAAGTCCTAGAGAAGGAAAGTTTCAGCAGGTGGGAAGAAGCCAGAGTTGTTTGGGTTACAATAGATGGGGAGCTGTTCAAAGGAAGACAGAAAAGCAGCAGAGGAGCTTCATCCATGCAAAGACGATGCATTCACAAGGGGCAACTTCTCAAAGGAGTAATGATCACTACTTCAGCCCAACAGTCTCCTCAATCATGAAAAAGCGAAACAACTCTGAGCAACCAAGTGTACCTCGACAAAGTGCTGCTGTTCATTCGTCCCCCAGATGGATGTTTTGACTCTTGATTGACGAGTGTAATACCGAACAAATCCAACAAGAAATAAATTGTTTTTTTTTCTCTTCTAAATTTAAATTTTGTTTTACACTTGCTTAATTCAGTCCCCAATTTCTATACTAATGTAACTAAATTTGTTGTAATTTTGTGCAGACTGATTCAACATGAATAAGAAAATTCACCCAGGCAAACTGTAGTTCCAAATTGTTTTGTGATTCACGAGTTTACTGTCACGATAGTTTCACTGGTGTTAAGAGTAGGACGTGAAAACATGCAACTCTTCAAGACTTAAAGAATATTGTAATGGCAAGAAGCTGTTTTGCTAATCAAATCAAATAGCTACTCGGAACTAATTTTGATTAGTGACTGTTTTTGTGGCCACTATTTGATGAAGTTACGCCATTGAAACCTAACTTGAGCTGCTTGTTGGCGTATTAGAAATCTCCCACCTCCAACTTTTGCTTGTTCTGGGAAACGAGTTCTTTTGCATACTGCTGTCTTTGCAGATTGAGTTTGTTTATTTTCTTATTACACCGCCGCGCCAATCATGGTAATAATATGTACGATTTTCAGTACCACCAGTCATGCGTCTCAGACTGCACATTATCACATTTTATTTTACATTTTTCTTTGTAATAAATTGCACATTAAAGCCCATGGTATATTTCGCTATCACAGGCAGTTTCATGCACCGTATTGCTTAGCTCCACGTCTGTGTATTCTCCGAAATCAGCTTCAAATCATCCAGCGAGCCTTGTAAAGTAATCAGGAAATATTCAAACTATGAACGATTTACTAACTTAGCAAAATATATATATATATATATATATAGATAGCTATATACACATACTCTTGGTAAGATTTTGACACTTTGAACTGCAGCTTTATAGACATGTAACGTCTATTCTTTGTTTTAGCCGTGGTAATTCAGGTAATCGTATTCAACTTTTGTTATATTATAGTGGTGTATTAAAAAAATTAATTTAAATTTAAAAATAAAATATTTTAGTTAAATAGATTGTAATTATACCATCTATTTAATTTTTTTTATTTATAAACTCTAAACATAAGTATAAAAGAAAATTAGTATATTATAAATTAATTAGTATAATATAATTATTCGAATAATTAATTGTATTACAAGTTAGTTTACATGTTAATTTATTTATTTAATAATTATATTAATTTAAATTCATGATTTTTTATTGTATAATATTGAATTGATAAATTGCATCAAAAATTACTATTTTTTTACTTATAATTTCTCTACTATATTTTTTGGATCGCTTCGGTTTGAATTTATCCATTTTCATCCGCTTGATTAATGTAAAATGTAAGTGAAGTCTAATAGTATTTGTTATCTCTTATAAGACATTCTTTTTTATTATCATTCTTTATACCTAAACTCATAGTTTATTATATTAGCAGCATAATTTAGGTTAAAAATGTCTAAAGGGTTGGGCTCTTTAATAACAAAGCCCGACTCGATTTGCCTAGACCAGGTCAAAACACTTGAGTCTATCGTGGACCCGGGATCTAGGCACGTGAGCCCCACATGTCTTTGACAAATCATAGCATAGCATCGCCGAGTCTTTGATGCAAAAATACGATGACGCCTTTTCGAACGATGTTCGTTCTTAATTGGTTACCATCCACTAAAAGGGTGGAACATCGAGTCTACTGTGCGTTTGATGCTGTTACACCTAATCAACAGGAACAGTGAGGAGATAAATCATCTATTAATTGAAGATCTAATTAAGATTTATAAAAGATAAGATGTATGTAGGTATGCTAAATTGGTAACAAAAATTTATACTTTTATTTTTTATTTAAATATCAATTTATTTATTTTGCAAGAAGGATCATCCAAAAATGTGGGAGAATAAGTTGTAAAAGTCTGAGAATAAAAAATTAAATAATACAAAGAACTCTAGTTTATTTATTTACATCATCAGCCTTTACTACCCATTACTGATCATATACTATACATTGTATTTGCTTGTCATCGGTTGGAATTTGATGTTCATGTGCTGATAGAAGAAGTGAGGTCAAAAGAGCACGTGGTGCACGTAGTTCATAAACAATTTGATTTCCATTTGTCCAAATCCAATCCAGTCTTTCAACAAATCAAAGGGCAACCTCGTAATTTGAGTTGAAATCCAGAGCCAAATCCATGGCGGCTACAAGAGCAAGGCGTCCTCGGTCCCATCGACGCCGACGGTAGATGCCCATCACTTCACTCCACAAATCTTGAAGCCCAGGGACTGCGAGAGAGACATAAGCAGCAGCATTCACTCTCACAAATCATTACAAACAAATCAATCTCATTCTAATCTTTCTTTTCATTACATTTCTATCCTTCGTGTACAGATACATGGATATGCTGAAGTTTTCGTGCAATGTAACGGACTTCCAATGCAGATTCCTCTGTTTACCCAGTCCCCTTTCCTCTCTTCGCCACCGTCCCCCCTTCCTTCATTCTTCTCCTTCGCTTAATAAACCCAGATCTCCTCTTCAACAACACGCTGTTCTCTCCGACCACGGTTCTCCGATTCGGCTCGATTCCGGCACAGGTAGTTTGGCCGACGCTCTCCGGCTGGGAAAATTGACGGAGGATGGTTTGTCCTATAAGGAGAAGTTTATTGTCAGGTGTTATGAGGTTGGAATTAACAGAACTGCTACTGTTGAGACCATCGCTAATCTCTTACAGGTACTTTTTTACTTTTATGTCTCTTTATTTGCACGGGCTACTCTTTTCTTTTCTTCTGGTTATTTAATTTGATTTCCTTTTTATTTTTCCTTCCAATTTCTGCATGTGTTCTCACTCGGGTTTTCGGATTTGTGGGCAAACGAAATTTCTGTTAATATGGCGAACTTTCTGTTATGTAGTTTGACTGTAGTGTCCTCTTTCTATGGCATCTGGATTGGGTGGCTATATCATTGGCTCTGCTTAAGCTTAAGCATTTCGGTTTTTCTAAGGTTTTTGAACTATGTATCTAAGATTAATCATTGTATAATTGTGGTCTGTTCTTCATTTTCTAACTTGTGATATATTGTTTCTTTTTTGGAAATGCTTTTCAATTTTAACAATGGGTGAAATTTTTAGTGTTTGAGATAAATGAAAATAGATATCATTTCCATTTTCAATTTCTCTCTTCATACGTTTGATATAATATCATGAGCAAAAATATGTACTGTAGGAGGTTGGGTGTAATCATGCCCAAAGTGTTGGATTCTCAACTGATGGGTTCGCAACAACCACGACCATGAGAAAGCTGCATCTTATATGGGTAACTGCTCGCATGCACATTGAAATCTACAAATACCCTGCTTGGTGGGTTTGCCTGTCTTTTATCTGACAATGCTAATTTTGAGGTTTTGGATTCGTAACTTTTCTTTTGACCTTGAGCACTGTGGATATGTGGTGTAGGAGTGATGTTGTTGAAATTGAAACATGGTGCCAAGGTGAAGGAAGAATTGGAACTAGACGTGATTGGATTTTGAAGGATTATGCCACTGGTCAAGTTATTGGAAGAGCTACAAGGTGCGTTTTAAATTTTTCATTAATTTCTCTTTTCTTTGCACTGCAAAGTAATATAAGAGAATGTTTAGAAAGAGTGAGCATTTGTTTTCACATTCGTTGGTCTGTATTTTGAACCTTGTGATTGAACACACGTATTTTTACTCATTCAATCTGGCCTCATCCAATTAGCAACTAGGCATCTTCTTGATTGACATAGGAGTGTGCAATCTCTCAGGATTTTTAGAATGTAGCTTTTTTGTGACTTTCCTTCTAGCATGATATTTAAGATAATTACTATTTGTTGCTTGTAGCTTTGATAACTACCTTTTCTCCTTTCATTTTCTTGCCATGAATAGGGAGTTTATATATGGCTATAGCAGTTTTTACTGATTGATTTGAATCTCTCCTTTGTGAATGAGATTAATCATTCATTACTATTTTGCTTCATATGCTTCTATTAACTTCACTGAATTATGTGTATTCTTATTTTTAGAAGTTGACAATGTTATATGATATGATTTCAGCAAGTGGGTGATGATGAACCAGGACACTAGACGACTTCAGAAAGTCAGCGATGATGTACGAGAAGAGTATTTAGTCTTCTGTCCACGAGAACTTAGGTAGTTTTCTTTTTTATTCATCCAGGGATAAATTATTACTTTTTTATGTATATAAATGAAAACCACATGATGATGTAATTTAACTTCACCAGAAGCTCTTTCAGCTGGGTTGGCTACATCGTAGGATTGATTGCTGAAGTCCCCGATGCTTACAGTGTCATTGTAGCTATAACTTAGTCTAAACAGCTCAAGAATTTAATGAATGCCAGATACTTGATATAGTTGTCGAAATTGCAAACAAAGCAATTTAAAATGTGGTGGCATTATGGATGAAATCCGAACTTTATGTTTAAAGTAATTGCTGTCCTTTTATGGTATATCTAGTGATGAATCAAAGATTATTATTCAATTGAAATTGAATGGTTGTCAGTTTTTGGGTTGTTTGAGTTGTTAATGATCTGTCAGATGATTCCCATTGAAGTGACCTGAAGTGGGTTTTCTAGAGTACAAATTTCATTAACAGCTTATGAAAATGGATTCTTAAACAGGATGGTGTGGATGGAAAATTTGGATTATCTAACACTTCCTTATCTCTCTCTATGCTTGTCTGCCTCTATGCATGTCTCTGTGCATAAGTTGGATTGGGTGTTTGCAGGTACAGATTTCCAAATTCATGTTGCTCCAATAACATGTCTTGATGAAATAATGGTACCAGGATTGTCTAGAATATAGGTTATGTTGCATGTCTGTGGATTGTCTTTTGTTTTTCCTTGGCTTTGTGGTATTGAAATGTCCATATATATGGGAACTGTCCAAAAAAATCCCGTAACGTCTATTAGCTTTACAAAAGTAGTAGAAGGTGAATTGTACTATACTAAGAGTCCTGTATTCTTTTCTATTCTTATATGCAATATTAGTTTTAATGGACATATTGTCACTTCAATAACTTGTTCACTATGGCGTATATAGATTAGCTTTTCCAGAGGAGAACAATGGCAGCTTGAGGAAAATTTCGAAACTTGAAGATCCTGCTCAGTATTCTAGGCTAGGGCTTATGGTAAGATCAATTCCACTCATTTAATTCTGTCAGTATTTTTGGTGTTCTCAATGTGCTTTTGACATCTGCAGCCAAGGAGAGCTGATCTTGACATGAACCAGCATGTTAATAATGTCGCTTACATTGGGTGGGTTCTGGAGGTTAGTACTAGTATCACATTTCTCTAATACATGTGCTCTTGCTAGAGGGATAATGTAGAAGTCACAAATTTCTTGAAGTTCTTTTTCCTTTCTTGTCAAAGGAGGAAAAAAAAATTCTCTTATGTGAGGAAGTAGAATGTGGCAACGAAGCTTTTTTGGCTTTGCAGCCATAGTGAAAATTTGTTAGTTTCCGAGAACTAGAGTTATTATATCTCCACACTCTTATATTTGTCTTAAAATCTAACAGTGGTATTCCTGTCTTTACATGACAGAGCATGCCCCAAGGTATAATTGACACTCATGAACTACAGACTATCACCTTAGATTACAGAAGAGAATGCCAAGAGGATGATATAGTCGATTCCCTCACTAGTCCTGAACTGGTTGAGGGTGCCAAACCAGTTTCAAAGGTTCAAGGAACAAACGGGTCACTCGCATCTTCAGGAGACAACCAGGACTATCGTCAATTCCTGCACTTACTGAGATTGTCAGGTGATGGCTCTGAGATAAACCGGGGCCGCACAGAATGGAGAAAGAAACAGACTAGATAAGGAAGGAAATAATTTAGTTTGCTATATTTTTCTTGTTTTCATTGGTAAGGAGAATTGTCTTCTTTCTTCTTGTTTCTCTTTGATTGTTCATGGTGGAAAGGATTTTGCTCCAAATTTCATGTGGTGTTGGGATACAATTTGTATTTTGTTGAGGAATGTAATGCCATTGTTTGATTGAGCGGGCGGGGAATGCAACTCTGATTCTAGTCAACGATAGTTCACTTCAAACTCCATGAATCAACCGTTGTACCTTACTGTGTATGCATTGTATCTTAACCTTAATGTTCAATTGATCAGATTTCAGTGATTGGGAAAGCTGTAATTGGGCAAACCTATCTTGTGCTTATGACGTAATGAAGCAAGTAGATGTTCATAGAAGCAAAAGGATCGAATTAAACTATATACTCGTTGAACTTCTCACCAACCCATCCGAAATTCCAAAGATAGTGTAAAATTATATTATTCATAATAATTTGCACAGTAGAAAAAAAAAGGTTGATTGGACACGTGGAAACTACAAGCTTCAGCATTAAATCAAAATGGTTTCAAGTAACAAACCAATGGTCACCTACTCGCCAAATGATAAAAATATTTCGAATTTGAGCCATCAGAACATCCGAGGTAAGTGGCAATGAGGCTGTGAAATCATCTGATGAAGTTACTAAAACTCGACAACCATGAGCGTCAGAACAACCTCCTAATTCCGTAAACAATAAATTCATCGTCTTTTCTAAATAAATCCAACCGCTCATCCATAAACCAATCAATGTCAGTCCCAAAACAGGTGAACATAAAATACCTTCTACCACAATTTTCAATATAAAATGCCGGCATTGAAACAACACTCTCCACGCAGAAACGAGAAGTTACATACCAGCACCATGGACAAGAATACGGTAGAGGCAATGCAAATGACAATGCTCTTTCTTATGGTCGGCGCCACAGAAGCAGGAAGAGACGTGCCGATGAAAGATGATGTCTACACTCCTCAGTTTTGGTTTGGGGTTCCCGTTCTTCAAGCCCGGGTTTGGACACTTTCCCTTGGCTTACTGCTAAACCAGATGGTAGCACCAGCACCACCAGGTATCATCAATCTCCACGATCAGATGCAGATGGCGGGCACCTGTCACTGTACTAGTTTAACTGTTAATGAATATATCACAGGCGCGTGGGTTAAATTCCGTGCATTGAGTGGATAATATCAAATCAACCCTTTTTCATTTTTGTTGATTTCCTTTTAGCCAGTCTTTCATTTTTTTTAACCAATCTTGTGTTTACTGTCTTCGAATACACAAGAGTTGAAGATAAAATGTCTAACATCGGACCAGAGATAACCACCAACAAGGATTATTGCTCATCAACACAAGGGTAAATCTTATGAATCCCTCGTAACTCTAAATGTATAAACCCTATCTATTCAAACCCAAACCAGACGGGCGTTGGCAGAGCTCCCATGCTGATTCAGGTGCACTTACTTCTTTTTACTTGCCATTTCGTCCAATTCAAAACTGTTAAAAACAAAGCACTTTGTCCAATTGAGAGCGGTTTGTGGCCCAAACCGTATGAGCGTTGATTGTGCTCCCATGCTAAATCAGGGCCAATTATTTCATTTTAATTACCATTATGTCCAATTGAAAACTGCTAAAAAAATTAAGCATTTTGTAGCCTCACTAACCGGAGGTTGTTCAAGGCAGCCAAATACTATTCGAAACTACTTAATTTACCAGATATAAAGAGTCCAAACTGAAACTTCAACACAAATTATAAAGGACCTCCGCCAGCCAACCAGGTAACTAACCATATATAAAAACATCCTTCATATTCCACGCACATTATACAGATATATTAAAGGCCCCAATTGATTCCATTGACAATGCCAAATGACTATGTCATCGGATCTGTACGTATGCATCCAAGGATAATCAAAATATGAAAAATTAAGGAGCTCCGACTACTAATCCAGATGACCGTGTCCATCCATCAACTCTATAGCTCACTGTTTGATCTGTAGAATATGTCATGCTAGAATTCCAAAAGTACAAAAAGAAAGTACCATCAATTGACACACCAAAACCTTTTTCCTTCCTGTCTCAGAAAAGTTTGCGTTAAGCCTGTTGCCGTACAAAACTAATATCAGCATCCGAAAGATGTGAGAAATTAAGCAGCTAACATGTGTTGAAATACATAACTACCACATGAGATATATTATACAAAAACATAATGCAAACAATCAACTCAGAATATGTCATGATGTTTTAAGAGTATTACAAGCCCAAAAAAAATTTTCTTCACCTTAGAACACTCCATCTATCGTTTAGATGAGTGACCAAATGAAACTTATGCTTAAGCACCATTTCGTATTGAGGTCTGGTGGGGTGATTCCATTTAACTTTGAAAACAAAGCTACAATAACCTCCAATAACACCAACTTTTTGGGGGAACTGTCCACTTTTTAACTACAATTTGGTGTTTAGGGTCTGTTTGGTATTTGGGGTAAGCTACAGTTGTAAGATAAAAGCATTGAATGTTAAATTTAAGTTAAAAAGCAGTCGAGTTCTGCTAAAAGTTGATGTTACATAACACCATTTTAGCTTTTGCTTCCAAAGATAAATTAAATCATCTCAATACCAAACGGACCCTCAGTGTTCCACAGTAGCTATGGTTTAAAAGCCACAAAACCTCAAGACCAAACTGGCCCTTCTACTACCAGGATAAAATACAAAGTTGTTATTGAGTACAGGTAAAATATACGCTACTTTTTCATATGATAAAGTTCTTAATGCTTGAGCACAAGTAAAACACACATTTGTTACCATTAATATTGAACTAAACTGAAAGGCAGGACATAACCATACACAGTGTCTCAAACTTGCAAGTAATTTAACATTATTCTAGAAACATTCAATGACAATTTCCACAATTTTGGCTTTCAAAATTAATTTCAAAGACTACAAATTCATGTACTTTATTATATTCATTGCTATGCACATGCCAAAGATACAAGCATATCCTCAATATTAAATTTTAGAACTGCCTGTATATTAACTGTCAGGAATTGTTCCTTCATTTCTATTTCTGAAAAGAGTTGAAAATACATAGAGCACTCAAACAAACTTACATAATTATTTTTTGAGGCATGATACTCATTCAACTCATTGCTGGGAGGAAGACTCTAATGAGTTCTTTCACTGTGACCTTTTTCCTACATGTGGGGCATTTGGCCTGCAATGCTATAGCAGATGTAATGCATGTTTTACAAAATATGTGACCACATTTTGTCGACATCTCCTCAACTAATGGTCCCATGCAAATTGGGCAAGTGAAGGTAGGCTCCTTTGGAGGTTGCGGACGTAGTGGAGGTGCTCCAACATTTTGTCTCTGGCAAAAGAATATGGAATAAGTCAACCTCGACAATTGTATTTGTTAAAGACACTAACCGTGCACATGCAGACACATATGCAATGAGCAAAACTACACTAATTCAAACTAAATGACAAACAAAACATTTTTCTTCTTTTTCTGCCTTAAGACCATACAGTCCCACAATAACACAACATCTAACATTTGCAGCTATTACCATAGTGTGGCTAGTGCTCTCCAAATTTATGTAAAAATCACAATTGATAATCTGTGGGCTAGGGGGAACCCTTCTGCGCTTGTTGCAATTGTTATGAGTCAACCCAGCAGTTCGTCCTGCAATAATCATGAGTACCAATAAGTAAAAAACAGGAAAATAGAAATTTGCACTGCCCTAACCACAGATACCAATGAAAAGCACAGAAAGACAAATGTGAGATACACCCATAACGTGATGACCATGCAGTAATTGAAGGATTGAACAAATATAACAAACGAATGCAGACATGAGTAAAAACCAATTTGCTAGCACTAAAATCGATAATAGAGCACAAAATACTTGCTAGGTGCTACTCTTGAAATTGCATCATTTTAATTCAAGATTGATTTTGCTAACAGAAAGTGGGGCATCAACAATCAGCAATCCCTCACTCCCAAAACCCAATTCTCAAATCCCAGTTATCCAAAATGAAAGGGAACATATCTAGTTCAGAGAATAGACTCGCAAACTATCTCACAATTGTAAGAATGTGAACTTTTTATCAGATTCTAATATTTGACTTAGACAAATCCCAAAAACACTCGACCAACCAAGAGCATATCCAATAAGGTAAATTAATGTTTCCCTCTTCATGTCAAAGGTTGCATATTTGCAATAGACTTCCAGTTACAACAGAAAGAATCATAAAATCCAACAAAGCAAGATAGAGAACATACGGTTTCTTTAGTATGCTTAGAAAAGTGTTTAATCCTTAGGCTTCTACAGCAGCCAATTACAAGACACAAACTACCTCTAATACATTTTTAGTAGATTCGGTCTTGAACAACACTCTGATTATTTTTGTAATAGTCTTTTTCTTTATTATTTTTGTAATATAGTTTTTTTTCTTTTATCTTTTTGTAATCATCGCCTCCTTTTATCACTTTTTCCACTACTCATTAAGTCATTTTCTTTATCATTAACTGAATAAAGATAAACTTCTCCTTATATGACAAACCTTATCGCGATGCATAGAGAATCACATAAAAGAACAACCAGAAATAGAATAATATGTTGGAAAACTGCAGAATATTAGTTATAATACCTGAATCTACATCAACTACAAAAGCCCTTCCACGATTCCTTCTAGAATTATATTTAGCCTAAAATGAAATTGAACAATTGATAACACTTGTTGCAAAATAATTTAACCAGTATGGAAATAATAATTATAAGAAGTGAATAGATAAAAATCCAAATGACAAAAGGGGTTACTTCAGCGAAAGCCCTGGGAGATGATTCAATAACATCGTCATCAATAGCCTCAATGTCAATTGGAGCAGGTGGTACTGACTGCTCTTGTCGGCTAGCTTGCACTTGCACAGACCTGTTATCAGTTGAAGTCCCCTCCTGATCTCTGTTTTCAGATGGTGGTGCATTGAGATCCGGTACTGCCTTCCTCCGTCGATAACCTCTTAGAGGAGGGCCCCTTGCCGCCTGAGTGCTCATGCTTTAAGCACGAAGTTTTGTTTCCAAGTTGTTTCTCCTGTTTTAAAATATTACTGTTACAAACCATAAGAACAATGAAAACCTTAAATAAAACTGAAATTCCAAGTCGAGTCCAATTACTAGCAACCATACACTGCAGACATTTACTTCAATCATCTTCAAAAGTCACAACTTTAACTGGTATCAACAGTTTTAATTTCCAAACTACAGACGCAATAAAAACATTATCATATAGCAAATCATCCAACTCGAGCATATTTAGAGCCGAACTTCAAAGAAATTAGCTGCTTTCAAGTTCCAAAACTGCTTAATGTGTCAGAATAGTCATACTGTAACTTCATTTCTGAATTCACTGTGATGATCAAGAATCACCTAGTCTAATCATCAAAACAAATTTCATTTATTTGAAAAAAAAATTAAGTCCCAAGCCCCTAAAAGTGAACAATGTCATTAAGAAAACGATCCCTAACCAATAACGAATTGAAAATCAATTTTTTCACAATTTAATCACATATTAATCCAAAAAAAAAGAAATCCATCCGAAAATCAAAACACCCATACAACAAATCGAGACAGGCTCCAGTCGATCATTATCATTAGATGAAATTAAAGAAATAGAAAAATAGATATCTCAAATTGAAGACTCCAACCTTAAATTCAAGAAGAAAATCAAACCAATTGTATAGATAATTATTAGAAAAATCAAATTGGAGAGATAAAAGAGAGGAAAAGATTTTGGCAGCGTTCTTTCTCTTCTGTTGTCAAGGGTTTCAGGAAAAGGATCGGTCAGGGGAGGAAATATGGTGGAAGAGACATTTGAAGAGTCCTGAGTTTCCGTTAAAAAAGAACATGGGCTTGCGAATTGGGCCGCCAATGTGACCCGCGTGTCGGTGAGGTTCAGAAGGTGTCCACGTGGCAAAGTGAGCCTCCGCTTTTGCGTCTTCCATTTGATGATTGGTTAGTTTGGACCACTACCGTTAATACAATCTTATTAATTGAATAATTTTATTTTAGATTTTGTTTATTTAAATAGTTATTTTTAATTTTATTTTATTATTTTTAAATAATTTATTATAATTATTTATAGTTATTATTTAAAATAAAATTAAATAATTAATAAATATTAATAATATTATATTATATAATAATATTATTAATAATATAATAAAAATCACATAAAATATTAAGTAAAAATATTTAATATAAAATTTAAAAAATACATAATTTTTTTTTATAAATTTATATATAAATATTATAAATTCAAAATAAAAATTTACAAACTCATAAATTTAAAATAAAAATTTATAAATTCATACATCTAAAAATAATAACTATCATTCACATTTTAAGCACTCACCTAACATAATTCTTATAAAATAAATAATAATAATAATATATAAAATAATAAAAAAAAATATATATTTATAAATAATATCTTTATTTTTAAGAAATTATAGCATCACTTGACTATTACAAAGTAATTGAACCAAACTATTTAACTTGACATAACATAGGATGCTGATGCATCAAATGAAAACCATTGCGAACTGAACCAAAAAATCGATTCAAGAACTATCATTGGTTATTACGTTTGAAATCTCAAAGAACTGAAAAAAAATTAATTTGGTACCAATTCGTAACTCTTGGAACTAAAATCGAACCAGTGAACCCTAATTTAACAAAACGTCAAAATCTACTTCTCACCTTTCCTTTCCCTCTCTTCTCGACTTCAACTTAAAATTCAAACAATTTTGTTTCTTTATCTGTTTTTATCAATTCCGTTCCTTCGTATTTTGTTTCAACTCAAAAACTTAAATCTATCCTCGATCAATTTCTCTATGTTCTAAAAAACCCTAAATCTCTGTTGTCGATTGGGAGACTCAGAAATCGATCTCTGAGCTGCTTATGCGTATAAAGATTGAAGTTTTTTGGATTCATCAACTGCTAATAATCCTATCCTTTTAACTCTAATTTTGTTTATTTTGACCCGTGTTTCAGTCTTTTAAGCTAGTTTGTTTTGATTCATGTTTGATTTTATTTTTTTGGTTTTAATTTTCAAAATTCATTGCTTGATTGAGAAATTACTAGTTTAGTTTGTGTAGAGATTGAAGAAATGAAATGGATTATGTTTGTGTATAGAACACTGAATTACTTTCTCTCTTTGTTTCTTGTCATGTAACTTAAATACAATACCAAACTATGTGTAATTTACGAAAATCACACAAAGCCAAATGTTAATCTTTTGAATTGAATGAAAGGGCTCTCAGTTATTATAGAGTTTACGAGTTTTGCTACAAGCCACCAAACGGTTTAGTCAGCAAATGTAAATCATCATAAAAGAACTTCTATTGAAAAGTGTTTTTTCATTTTAATGATGAAACTGATATAGTGTTTGTTAGAATTTTGAAGAGAAAAAAAAATATATAAGTTGAAAAGAAATGTCATTGTGTAAGCAAATCAAAACATACATGAAATAAATAAAAAAAAATTTGTTTTCTTGAACGAAATACATGTAACAACCAAAATGTTCTCTTTAGAACATCAAAGTTAAAACACATATAATCCGACGTTAGAAAAATTACACATCAGAGCTGCTCAGTTAATCTGACCATAAAAGAATTAACTGCACCTCTATCTAAGATGATCCATGAAGATTCAAATAGCTCATGGAAGAACTCAGCCCCAATTTCCGTAGCTGCATTTCTAAAGGCAACCCCAAATGCATTTCCTTGAAGAGCACCAAGTCGAGGCTTCCCACAAACCCCAACGATCAACACTTTATTTGGTTCTTGCGATACGCAAGCACATAGCAGAGGCTTCATTCTTGCTCCCTTCTCCTTCAAGGCATCCATTACAAAGTAGCAGAATTTAGTCAAAGCCTGGGGATAGCCCAACAACTTGGTATCTACTGAATCTTCAAGCTTCACCCACCTGAATTTCCGCCCACTTCTGATAGCACCATTCTTTGTAATGGCCGCACTTCCTTGCCTAAGAATTGCCCTTTGTACTTTAATTGCCTGCTGCATTCCAGATTTCAACTTGTCAAGATTGTTCAGCGATAATGCATCATAAGCCACCCCAAATTGCTTAGAAGCACAAGAGCCATCAGAATTTATAAATGACTCTAGAAGTGCAGTAACTCCATAAACCACATCTGCAGCAGATACCCTTGAGCTGTAGCCATGTAGCCTCAGAAAACTTCGGTAATAGAAATCAGTAAGCCCATATTCAGGTAGAAACCTTTCAAATTCATCCTTCATCTTCCGTTTTACTTCAAGATTCATGTATTGAAACTTTTGCTGGCAATCGACAAGTGCAAATCCCATTCTAGCAAGGAGAAGCTTAAGTTTTTTCATACCATTATCACTCCAGGTCTTCAATTTAGTTGCAATATACGAAGAGCACAACATTGAATCAAATAAATTCCACTCCTGCAACAGCATAAGTCTGGGTTCATCTTCATATGCAATTCGTGCACACTCAGGTGCTCGAATCTTTGTGCCATCTTTGAGTGTCACTGAAGTAACAGCATCCAAATTCCCAGAACTATTAATATGCTGCTCAAGCTCCATAACTCCAGCTTGGTACCTCTCATCAGTCAACCTCTCGTGCACAAACTGATCGGTCAATGAAACGCAAGCCAACCAAAGCAACTCATTTGTATTTTTCCTCAAAGAATGTGATAAATCATACATTAAACACCCAGATGGCTTACCATGAAAAGTACCCATTCTATAATATTCTCTCCTTAGTTTCTTAAAAACCTTTTCTGGATCCTCGTCACTTTCTAAATCATCAACTCGTCTTCGCTTTCTTGACCCACCCTCATTTTCCTCTTCCTCACTTTCACTGTCATTTTCCTCATCACTATCTAAATCCTCATCGTCTATCTCCAAATCACAAGCATTTGCCAAGGCCGAAACATTAAAATCATAAGCCAAATCAGCCTGCTGCTCATCATCAGGCGTGTACAACACTACCACATTATCGTTACCATCACTCAAATTATGCAAATGAATGGGGCGGTGACTATCTACCACGAAAACACGCGCTCTAGGGCCTAAATTAAGAACCACTTTTAAGTTACGATGAGAACCCCAATTAAGCAAGAGAATAGATATTGGGGCTTTAGAAGAGGTGCACAAATTGGGACCAGCATATTTATGGATTTCTTCAAAAGAAGAAACCGGATAACACGCATAACGGACCGAATCGGACTCGAGGACGTGGAGAATAATTTTTAGGGCACAGAGTGAGTCTACATCAGATGTTGATGGGAATATGAGAAGAGGAGAATCAGATGAAGCAATGGCCGATTCACGAAGCCGCGTGTAGAACGACTCTAGACTTTGCTCTCTAACCATGATTCTTTAATTGAAAGGCAGAATTTTTATTTTTCTTTACCCAAAATCTAATGTTCCTAGCAATCAGGTCACTTGAAATAATCCCTAATATCCCTACATAACAGTTCAAATTGAAGAAATCTCTCGAAAAAAATAATAGTATCCCTGCATAACAGTTTGAATTCAAGAAATCTCTCCAAAAAAAAATAAAAAGAAAGAAACGGAAATTAGGCACAAATCAAGAATCTGAAAGCTGTCTGCTGTATCTAACTCAGAATTTGATCATACAATTAGACCGAGAATTTAAAATTGAAGTACCTGGGATTTGTAGAATCCAAGCGGGTACGAGGATTTCTGATCTGGTTAAACTTTGATAGTCAGATCTCTGTGTGTGGGAGCGAGAGACAAAAAGAGCGGAATTTACTTTCTGTTTTGTTTTGGTTTTTGAAATAGAGAGGTTTGTGCGGAAATGTTTAAATTTTCAGATCCGCCGCCAAAGTTTTGGCGCTATCGCCTCCCACTGCGAGAACTTGGACTGAGAAACGACGACAGAGAATTAAAAAACCGTCCGCTCCATTGATTTGATCGAAAGTCTGATAATTGAACGGTGTTGATGAAATATTTTAAAAAGTGGGAAGAGGATTCTCTACGGTAAAGGACACCGAAGAGACGAACAGGTCAATGCTCGACTTTAGCATCTCTAACATCGAATTACTAAGATGGCCCTGCAATTCTCTGCATTTTGATCATGGAAAATACAACACACGTTGGCTTGGGCATAAGCGTAGTTTTTTTCACCTTCATAAAAAATAACCTTATTTTTATTTCTCTTTATATTTATGATCAACCCTAATTTATTCTTATCAAGTTAACCACTTTAGACCATTTTGCCCCCAAACCCTAAAACACAATTTTATTTTTACCCTCAAAATAACCAAAAAGTAAAAACAAACATCTTCTTCATTTTCTTTTCCCATTTCGTCACTTATCTTCTTCTCATATCGTCACCGTTGCTTTGCCAATCAATTGCGAATTGTCTTTCACAGCATATAAAAAAAAAGGTGAATACAAATATATTGCATAGAATTTTACTTTATTTGTGTGTTTAGAAGTCATATTATGTAATTATATAAAATTACGTTTTTGATGTAATAATTCACTTCTTTCTTTCTGTTGTTTTTAAAAATATTGACAAAATAGTAGAGAAGTAAGAGAGTAGATAGTGTAAAATATAGTAAATAGGGCATTTTCGATGTGTTTGGGTGAGAAAATGTAGAAGACAGAGGAGGGAAAGGGAAGACGGTGGCGCGTGATGCTTAATTTTCCGGCCTGGGTCCGCGCGGACCCAGGGCCATTTTGCCCCAGGTCCCCGTAGACCCAGGTCAGGGTGTAAATTTCGCTCGGGTCTCCGGGGACCGAAGGTTATAATTTTTGAGTCATTAATTTCCCTATTAGAAATATCGATTCATTAAAAAATTTATAAATGTTATAAATATAATATTAATTAATGCTTTATCTATTAATTTTCAGGTATATGGCTGAAATGACAGTTGTCGGTGTTCGCCATGGAGGATCATGGATTACATTATCTGACGGTTCAGAAAAATACCGCGGTGGAAGGGTCTGACTTATATCTGTTGGAAAAGATATTAAGTACCATGAATTATTGACCGTAATATACGAGCGTACTAGAATTAATCCAACAGAATTTAACATTCAACTGAAAACTGGTTTCAAAGATGCAGAGACAGGGTTTTGGATATATGTTGATATTGATGACGATTATACTGTATCCGCTTTTATGGATAGTATTAGGCCGGAATCGAATAAAGATCTTTCCATACTTTATTGCTCTACAGAGCAAGTTGTTCCTAGTGAGCCCAGAGTTCCTGAAAGTAACGTGCCAGCTTGTGGTGCAGAGGTTTCTACACAACCAGTTGTATCTTCTTGGGATAGTAACCAGTTCGACTATGGTCAATATTATACAAATCCCATACATGCTTCACCAATACAGCGTGGAGCTTCAGTTAGCCATAGCGAATATGAGTTTTGCTCCAATAAATGAAGAGCATGGACACGAGTTCTTTCAGGCTCCAACATTTGTGCAAGATGAAGGTGTTGACATGGCTAATGAAATGCCACCTCATACGTGGGGGAATGATTACGAGGCTGGCGATACTTACCCAATTGGGAACTTGAGTCAGCAAGCTCGTGAAAGCGGCACATCTACGAGGGTTGGTGGTGACATGGCTGGTCCTTCAAGTCTTCCACACAGTGGTCGTTGTGTGCCACTTATTCCACCAGCATTTTCTTCAGGCGAGGATGCAATGTCCGTGTCTACAGGTAACTTCATAGATGTTGGACAACTTTTCAATTCAAAGAAGGAGTTACGAGATGCATTGGGTGTATTGGCATTGAGGAATAATTTTCAGTTTCGAGTTGCAAAGTCAACAACAGATCGATTTGAGGTTAGATGTGTTGTTGACGGTTGCAAATGGCGAATGCGAGCAACAAATACAAATGGGGAAGGTGGATATTGGTGTGTTAAGCGGGTTGAAACCGACCATACTTGTAGAAGCGACCAACTAAATCCAAGCCACCGTCAAGCCACTAGTCGATTTATTGGTGAATATGTTGTTGACAAATTCCAAGACCCTAGCAGGATTTATACTCCAAACAACATTCGTGATGACATACATCGAGAGTTTGGAGTTCGGGTATCTTACCACAAAGCGTGGCTAGCACAAGAAGAAGCACTGAAATTAGCATGCGGGGACCCAACTAAATCATTCAACTTGTTACCACAATTTTGTTACAGTATCTTCTAATTCAAAATTCGCAGATGAAAGAGCGCGCATCCATCTGGGCGTGATAGTGCATGTCCGCGTCTCAATGGTCGCATCCGGTTGATCCAACCAACTCATATACGCAACGTGGACACTCTCATCTTACGGGCCAATAGGGTTTATCACAGTATCTGGTGGATACTGTGGCAATTCCCTGTTCGGCTGGATTGTGCGCGACCGCTTATCTGGGTTCGTGTACAGGCTTCTTTCTTGCGGGCCACGCCTGTAAACCCGTCCGTACCGGCTACAACTAACATCACCTTCGCGCTTAGATTCTGACATTATAATGTCACCGTCAGATGGTATGCTAGATGATGGGCCCGCTTCAGCACCTCTGGAACGCTGCAGTAACAACGTAATCAAGTTATAGGAATAAAACATAAAGAATAGTGTATATCATAGGGTAAATAAACTAACATGTGGTTGTTGTGGCCACTTAATGCCATCCATGCCTTCAGGTCTGCTGATAGCTGATCGACCTGACCCACAACTTCACGTTCTATTCGTTGCATGTCATCGCGGATGCCACGCTCTATTCTATCGACATCATCTCGTATATACATGATGTCCTGCCGCATGTAGTGGACCTCTGAATCTAAGGAGTTGAACCAATCTTCAACAAATCTTCTAAACTCCTCATGATCGTATGCTGGTCCGGCGGGGTGAATAATGAAATGGAGGCGATGATGCGACCGTGATGATGACCTCACCGGATATTGTGCCGGTATTGGTGATGGATGATGCCCGAAACTTGCCGAGTGATGGGACATGACTGGCGAACGATGATGCGATGTAGGTGCGGAATGATGTGAGGCAGCTCTTGAGTGATGTGAGGCTGCTAGGCGAATGATGAGACCTCGCAGGAGAAGACTGACATTGAAACGCTGTTGGTGAATGATGAGACCTCACAGGAGAAGACTGACGTTGAAACGCTGCTGGTGAATGATGAGACCTCGCATGAGAAGACTGACGCTGAAACATAGGAAAAACAGATGTTAGACAAATATACAAGGTATAACACTTATTATCAAAACATCAACATAACTGTGAAGCGTACCTGCACATAACTCGATGTCGTTAGCACGTTACCCCCGTACGCACCTTGTGGTTGAATAATCTCCATCAATTCAACCACATGAGGCAATACCAGCTCTACACCGTCAGGCTGTAGCGAAGGAACTACGTGAAGCGTCTCCGATGCAAACAAATACCGTTGCAACATCGCAACGATCAAACTTTGCTTCGCGTTCTTCCAACGGATGATGCGCGGGACGCCATCACGTACAATAGAAGCAAACCTCTGCTGCAGGCTAGGAATACTCTCGTAAATCCACACCTGCATGGCATAAGTTATGGCATTAGAAAATCAAAAACACCTTAAACAAACACATTTAGTTTGTAATTGTTTACTTGAAATGCAATCGCCATCCTGCTGATGTTATATTTGCCCTTAAATTGCCGTCCACTAGCTGCCAATCGTGCGGCAGTGCTCCTGTATTTACCGTGCTGGATGGCAATGGATCGGCGCAAAGACTGCATGACGTATAGATGGGCGGTAGATCCCCATGGGTATCTATTAAACTCCTCTAAATCCTCTAAAATGTCTAATACCCACAAATCGGCAGGTGATCTACCGTCCCTCCCAAATAAAAACCTCTCAACTAAGTAAAAAAGGGATAATCTAACACATCTACATCCGAAAGAGATGAAAAATCTAATACATCAAATACTAAATCTAGATCGTCTAGGGTGATGACATCTCTATCCCCAAAGATCATATCCCTAAGACGAGAACTATCCTCCAAATGTAAATAGGAAAATGCCCACACCTAAGTCCGGTTATCAACCCAAACTCAACCCGTGAAAACCTGACCATCTGGCTACCAACTAAAAATCACATCTCGTTTGGGTCACCACCTACATCTATCTCATACAACATCATATAATGAATTAAAATAGGTGAATGATGTAAACTATCTATGTCTAACAAATGGCCTAAACAAGTTTGCCTAAACATACCTAATTGTGTCTCACTTAATTTACCTCGTATTTGGTCTAGCACCGCAAATCTCGCCAGACAACACGTCTCTGCGTGAAAGTGCTCATCTATCGGAATCCTCAAGCGAGGTTGAGTTGCCATTTCTACCTGTACAGATTTAAAATAAATTATAAAAATAAATAATAAAATATCAAAATAATTTATGAAATATATAAATAAATAATAAAAATAAATTTATTAAAATATCAAAATAAATAATAAATTTAATTTTAATATTATTATTTATTAAATTTATTAAACAATAAATAATAATATTAGTATATCAATAATATAATATAATACAAATAATAACAATATATTATTATATTAATAATATAATATCAAAATGGGCCCTGGGTTCGCGCTGCTGGATCCGCTTTTTTACCCAAAACACCTAAATCGACCTATTTCCTACAATTTTTCCTATTTACACGCCTACTTGTCTAGCATTGTGTCAACATTTTATCAACAACGAAGAAATGAACTACCACAGCAAGTTTAATTTAGTGCTTTAATAACTACCATTCATGCCAAATTCTATGAATTGCTTGTAAACACACACAGAGAAATTTTATCCAATGTAAGTCAGACTAACTTTTTTTCTTGTTGTTGTTGTATTCTTGACTGTCAGAGATGATGAAATTTAGTCAAAATTTTACGCTCTACAGAGAAAATGAGAACAAAATGAGAAAAAAGGAAAATGAGCGTAGTCTGTTTTTAGGGTTTGTTTTAGGGTTTGGGGGCAAAATGATCCAAAGTGGTTAGTTTAGTAAGAATAAATTAGAATTAGTCATAAATATAAAGAGGGATAAAAATAAGATTATTTTCAAAAATTTTCCTAAATTTTTATAACCAAATGATTGTTGTAAATAGACCATAAGATTAGATGCACAGAACAAGAAGAAGAACATTCTGAAAGTCAGGTTTAAGTGAGATTCACAGATGTGGACTTAAGTCCAACTCAACTTAAACTCAAACTTTTCTTTTCAAGAGTTAGGCCCACCCCTTTAACATCCCTGATATCAAGACAAAAGTTTAATCTCACACTGTACCAAAGCCCAAAGTAGATTTGGCAGCCAAGTTTGGACTACACAAAATAAAGCTTAGTCAGACTCCGGCAGCATTAACCGAATTAAGCCTAGACTTATATATTTTACAATACAATTATATATATATATATATATATAATCATTTAATATGATATTATGTTATATAATATAATAAATATTACAGAAATCCGTTATTGATAATAATACATTTTATTTATTAATAATATTATATTTTATTTTTAAATTAAAACTTTTAATAATTAATAGTATAATGATTAATATATATAATAAAATATAAATATAAATAGAATAATAAAAATATTGAAACGTAAATTTTATACAACACTGCCCCAAATATATTTCGTCTATTAAATTAATATGCTACATTTAATCACAATTTAGTCAATTACATTCCATTTATGTTAAAATAACTCAACATCGATAACAACACGTGTTTTAAATATATTAAATTTATATAGAATATTAAATAAGATAATTTTACTATATTATCAAAGCAACGCGATGCTCCATTAATAAATTAGAAAAAAAATACAAAGTCAAAAGGACTTTTTTTTATTTTATTAATATAATATTTGGTGCAATTTGACCGTACAGAACAGAAAAATTGGACTGTGCAACTTCCTTGACCACAAAGACTTTGCCCACAGGTCAAGCTCGAGCTGATCCGTACATTTGACATTTTTGTAATAGTAAAATAAGAATTTGATAATTAATTTATATTAGTTTATTAGTATAATATATTTTTGTATAGTAGATTAAAATAATTCAATCTATTTATTTTAATATAGTGAGTGTAGTTACTGTCACCCAAAATTGTCTACAAGGTAGTTAACTAACTTAGGAATGGATAAGATTGTATTCAAATAGAATAAAAGAATCATACACTCATGGTATTACATAGCAGCAAGCGAATACAATGCCATCAAGGAAGGCAAAATATGAAAGAAACAGACCGTTTTGGCATCAAAATAACAATCCTATGCTATGTTTATTATCACAAAAATCACGCCAGCAGAGATACATTTCCAATGCACTACAACACAACAATATGCAAACGAAAACAAATTACTCTCCTTGTACTACCACACGCACGCACAAAGAGAGAGCGCACCTTCAGCGCATTTACAATTCTCACCCATCATTGTTAATAAAAATTTGAAGACTTCGCGCTCATTTTTTGCCCCAAGGAAAGCAGCAATTCTGGATAATCCAACAAGTGAATACAATCTTAGACTTGGGCAAAAATGCAATTACTTGCAACAATGGAACAACTTATGTGTATTGTGGTTGCTGGAAAAACAAATAGCTATTAACGTACCTTGACACTGTCGTTTGTAGTAGGCCGATTAACAGCACGGTATGGAGACGGACTTGACATGCCCGGCACTTTCCCTCCAGAGCTCCTCTCTTCCCGTACTTTGTTGAAAATGTGAGTATATCCGTCGGCAGATGAAGGATTACTCTCATCCCATTCACCAAATTTGGGAACCGCAGCTCCTCTATCAGGCTATTACAACAAAAAACCACAGTAAGCAGCAACAACAAACAACTTCTCAATGTAGCTAATTGAGTTATACAGGAAGAACATGAGGAGAAGAATGTTGAAGTTTTACTCTAATTACAAACAGGAGACCCTGCTAAGAAAACTAATCTAACAACTTCAAGTTGTCAAGAAGAGAGTTTTATCTAGATGGAGAATAGAAGAAAACAAAGTAAGCAGACAGCCATGAGCGAAGGATCAGATTGTCCAAGAGATTAATCTTCCAGAAATCCACTACTCAATCAACACTCTTATTTTTTATGCATAAAATGACTACATAACAATACGGTGGTATAAGGGAGAAATTTTACACTTTCATCAACCCTTCGAGTTGGCTTCATTCGGGTTCTTCCAGGAGTACCATGGCTATTTTTATACAAACCCTTTCCTTCCCATGCAGGAGAGGATGAATCCCCACCAACTCTTCCTGGGGTCCTTGCCTGGTTATGCAGAGGGGACCGCTCAAAGCTGTTCTCTGACCCTGCACTGTGTCTCACAGGCCTCTTGTAATTTTCACCATAATTGACAACATGGCCTCCTCGTTGATGAGTTGACTCAGAGGCAGGTTTGCCGCTGAAGTCGCCATGACGTGCTGGAGAGTCCCTGAATTGTTTGAAGTCACTATCTTCTCCATTCCTTTGCTTTTCATAAGTTGGTCCAACTGCTCCCTGCCCCAGTGGTTTCTCTACTTCAGCCTTGGCTCTGGAAGGAGGAGCTGGAGCTGGAGCTTCAGCTTCATAATCTGCAAGCATGTCTGGCTTATCTTGAGGGTCATTTGGATTAAACATTTTCCCTCCAGTTCGACCTTTCCGGGCCTTATCAAAATACATTGTGTAAGGAACATTCTCTTCATTATCCCATTTTCCAAACTGTGGAACATGTGAACGCTGCTGCAACAACAAAAGTGTGTTATAATGTCATCTAAAATTACAAGATATTTTTATCTCTGAATATATTCCAGTTCATCGATGACTCTATATCCAAGAGGCAGCAAAATGTAATTTTTTGAATCCTCTTTGATCTCCCGGGCCAACAGATTGGGTGGAATCATTGCAGGCTAACAAAGCCAAGAATAATGACAGATCCAGAATTCACAGATAAACATAGTTTAAATAAAAGAACTAGTGCCAATTTTGCCAAGAGAACTTTATACTGTATCAACACCGAAGGCCAAAAAACATATTAGAAGTTGTCGTAGTTTGTCTAAAATACTCTTGTCCATTTGCTAATGCTTTATGGCAGGATTAAAATTCATCTAGAGAAATAATCACAAAAATCTATAACATTCATACTACAAAACAAATAAAATACAATAATAAATTTGTTTGAAGGTAAAAAGTCTCCAGGTCACGAAACAAAAGGGAATGGTGCATTTGTGATGGTGATATTTTCTTCATGGAAAATTGCTATGTGCATATTGTAATTGATAGGTGGAATAGGTATACAAACAAACTACGATCATAGTGAGAAAATTATACAGAACTGTACAATGCTCAAGGCTGTTAATGAGTTACTAGGTATGTGGTAAGCATGTAACATATAGATACATCTTCAAATTCCTCAACAGACATTTTAAGTATGAGCATACATAAAAGTTGCTTCCACACTTTCATTTGATTGTTGTAGAGGAAACGTAAAAAAAAGTTCTTGTCTCTGAAAGAAAAGTTGCAAAGAAGCTGTAGTTATTGCATTTTATTACATGAAAATTCTCTTTAACACTGGACAATAAAAACCCAACTGATACAAACTTATAAAGCATTAGAAATATTTTTATCAGAATGGCTATGAGCACCCAGGCCAGATAAAGAAAAGGACTGCAAATATTATTATTCTGGCACTAGGAGATTGGTTCAAGAGGTGAAATTTGGTGAATCATATGAGGTTAAACAAAAGGTCTATGCATTGTTCTGCTCACATCTGCACTGTTTGATCCTGATATGATCATATCTCATTTACCAGAACAAAAATTTAAACTTTGGATGTGAAAGAAAATGTTAAAAAGACTGTTTAAGACAATGCCAAATCAGTTATAATTACAGCACCTCAGTTGAAATTTGCATGCAACTGACCATGAAATATTCTCTCAATCAAACTGAGCAGAAAAAAAAATTCTAGCCTTGATATATATAATATATATATATAAGTATTTATATGACTTACGAGGTCATAAAAGTTGCTAAATAGAAACAAATGCCAAAGGTTGTGCTATGCTGTTTTAGCTGTTCATACCCAACCAAAAGACAAAGAGATCATACCAACATATTTATGCCTTGCTTCCCTTCCCAGGAAAGAATGCTAATATGGTGCACTTATCATTGTCATATCATTTACTTTGAATCACTAATGAACCTAATTATTGGGAATTTCCATAGTAAACAAACTAGTATCCACAATGGAGAGAAGAAACATGCTAGCCATTTGCATTCTTAAAAATGATAAAAGTGTAATACACTACCCTGAAAACAAAGAAAAGAGAAAAGATCCGAGTCTTATATGCGTCACACTCTTTGGTTTTTATAGAGAATTGAACACTTTGACAGGGGAACTGAAAATTGAACTAGGGAAAAGGAAAGCACTAATTCAGTTAAATGAGGTAAGAGGCCACATGACAACCAAATCTTGCTGGAATGGATGCTATTGGACTAATGGAGAAGCGTTGAATTACTTCATATGAGAATGACAAGCACTTGGTTTGCTCCCCCCTTGAGGTAAGCAGAAATTGAATTGTACAAAGTATTCAACTACTACTGCAGCTGAGCCAAAGAATAATTATTCTATTCTGTAAGGGAACTTCTGATGCAAAACCAGCACCTAAATTCATATTTTCATGCTAAAACAAATATATTAATAAACTGATAATCCATCATCAATCAATCAAGTATGTGAGTTCTGACCCAAAGGCTAGACTACCACATTTTTGGCAACTGATAGTCTCTAAGCTTGAAGGTGCAAGGGTGAATAAGTAGCCAACAACACAGCAGAGTATAAAGACTTTACTTCCCAGTGATAGCCTCGTGAGGCTACCACAAAATCTACTATAGAACATTGACATGAAATAGTCTCATCATAACTCAGTAAACAAAATTATTCCCCATTTTATTTGAAATGCAAACCAGTACTGATGTATCTTTCAACAATTATTACATACCACCCATAATTATTATGCATCGCCAGAATAGTAATCTGCTTGCCCTGTTCTGAAACCCCAACGCTAAATTCTAACAAAAGCCAGCTCCGGCCTCGGTGGAACTAGAGAATTGCAACAAACATGAACGGATTATGCGAATCAAACATGGTATATCTCTTCATGATCTTCTCAGCCTAGAAATGCCATCCATCGAGGAGTTCGATGAAAAATGTTAATGTTCTTGCTCAGTTTACTTTCACATTTACTTGATTCCTTTTTAATGTTTCTTGGTTTAGTTCTCCTACTATTGAGCAGACTCATTAAGCAATTAAAAATGAAAAAATCAAATATCCAAACTACTAAACAACTAAACCCCATTATTGAACGTTATTTTCCTTTAGAACTTAATATAAAATTAAATTAAAAAAATTAAATTAAATTAAATCAATGTGATCTATTAAGCAACTGCTGATAAATAATCTCCTCCTCCATATTTTCTAAACAATCATAACCCAAAAACAAAAAGAAACCGAAATCGACAAATGACAGAAATCCAGCAGTGGCAATTAAACAAAGCAAATTGACATTCATAAAGCAGAATAGACTCCAAATTTGAAAGATCCTATACAATACAGCCATCCTTACGAGCATTTTCAGAAATCACTATCTCAAAAACGTAAGTTACAAATATTCTCTTAAAAATAATTGACAAAAGGGCAGGGAAGAAAAGGCAATTATAATTGTTGTTTTAGATCATAAGAAACTCAAACCAACCAACAAAAGGAAAAAGCTCCTTTTAAGCTGGGCCTACTAGTACAACGTCTATGGCTTACTTGAGGTTGTTCATATCTTCTGAAAACGCTAAAAACGACAAAAAGATGTTAAAAATTATCATACACTAACCATGAGCAGTTTTCTCAGCAAGCATTCAAACAGAAAAGCGGCACTGAATTTAGAAGGTAGATAAAATAAAAAAAGGGAGGGGGGGGAACTTACTGCCATGTCTGTCTGCTCCAAATTAACTGCAGATATGATGAAGAAAGAATAAAAGTTTCAGCTGAAATTCTATGTTTTGGCGATCCCTACAATCTTTCGGTAGGAAAGAGACAGAGTCGCTTTAAGATAAGAGAGTTTCTAACGGAGAAAGAGAAGAGAAGGTTATCAACCATTGACTGGTAAACTTTGACTTTTCAATTCTCCGTCTTATCATTGAATATCCATGTTTATGTTGTGCATAATATACAGCATTATTTTTTTTTAATTAGTTTTTTGACGTGAACGCAAGCGTCCAGTGAAATGGGGTATAATTTAAGCGTAACAGCAAGAAATGAAAATGTACACGGATCTGGTTGATACCGCTGCGGTCATAAACGGTCGTTGGGAAATGGGATCAGACTGAGTTAGAGAGAGAGAGAGAAGGTTAACGGCGTCACAGTTACTGTTAGCGACATCTGACTTTCAATTGTCAAAACTTGCGCTTGGAGTCCAGTCAGTCTTTCTAGGTGGCCGCGGTAGAATAAGCTCCTGTTTGTCTGCTGTTGAAGCACACATGGGCGCTTGGCCTTCCATTTCTGGTTTTTATTATGAATCAGAGTATGATGCCGATGATGATGATTGATTCACTAAAAGCGAACAGGGAGGGTGGATGTGTTTGCATCCTTAAAATTTACACTACAGTCGATATTCTATTCAGATAAATGTTTTAATTAAGTACTATTTTAACATTTATAGAAATTTTTAAATTAAAAAATCATTTTTAAAATTTATTAAATTACTGTAAAACCAAAAAGCATTATGAGTATATATTTTATATTTTAAGGTGTAAATAGAGTCATTTTTATTTTAAAAAAAAAGTGTTTAGATAAATTTATAAATAATAAAACTTTTGTACCAATTATTGAAAGAATAATATAACATAACTTAAACTGAAATGAAAATATAATCTAAATTTATTGGGTCCATGAATTCTTTGTTGGCATTTATTGTTAAACACGAATAGAGATTGAGATTAAATTTGAAGAATGTATTAAACGAATATATAAAAATATGGCCGGCTTCTTTGATAAGCCACAATATTACAACTTGCTTGCACAACTTTACACCTACACCTACACCTACGTGCCATGCATTACCACCGCTAACCCCGAACGCCACCCAACACCTTCCCGCTTTTTCTTTAAAAAAATAAAATAAAATTATTCAATGTTACAATAAGAGGTTGAATATAATATACTATTAATTGTCTGGTAGGTAACGTGTAATTCTTACAAATTGAGAGAGAGAAGTGGTCAAATAAGGCCACTGGACGTGGTCATTCATTTGTCGAGGTCGACTCATGATTCATTATAATTAGTACTTGTTTTACTCTCCTAAAGTTTTGAATTTTATTATTTTAATTACGGGAATATGAAAATATAAACCTTACACGATTTTAGCAATCAACACTATAAAAATCAGAGATCATAAACCAATCATATTGGACCGACATGATTCATAAAAATAAGATCCATACAGATTCGTGTATCGGATCTGTCTACAAAAAACAGTGCTTCGGATCAAGAAATATTGTTGGACTATTTCTAATAAACGGCCATTTTCACAAAACCTGAGACTGAACACTAGGAGTTTCCCTTTCCGTGTTGTGTCCTAACTGCATATGGAGGCTGTGGGAAACAAGAGTTTACTTTCCTGTTTGCACTCCTCTTGAAAATGATCCAATCTTCAATTCTTGCAAAAGACATCGCGTAGTCAATGAAGATTCTTCGGTTCTGCAGCACATCAAACATCAAGCGAAGTGGAATTCACAAAATCTGAAAAAGGAATAGAGACTGGTAGTAGCTCATATTATATGTTTCGAGAACACTGGTAACTTTTCAAGGTCATTCTCAACTCATTCAAATGCGGCAAATCCTATGTCAAAACTTCACTATCAACGAGTGCAAAGTCGCCTTTCGTTTCACAGAGAAAGAAACATTGAAACATTCCCGACGCTTGTAACATTGCTAGATTAGATATCAGCTGCCCTGGATTTGTATGGAGATGATTTGTGCACTCCAAGTTCAAATGCTTCAGATTTAACTCTTTTGGCAACTCTTCTGCGCCAGTCTTTGACAGATCAAGTTGTTCTAGAGAAGCTAATTCTGAAATTCCCTCTTGTAATTCAATTAAACAAGAATCGTTGACAGGCTTAAAACCCTTAAGAGAAGGCGTGAATCGGAAGAAGCCGCTTGCAATCATGCTTAAGCGATTATCCTTAAGAAACAAAGTTCGGAGATCAGAGCAAATAGGAGTAAATGTAAGTCAATTTCCAAATTTGATTTTGCACCAATGAAATCCTTCTCATACCTTTCCATGTTTCCATCTCCAGCGCTTCAATTAATGCACCTGCTTGAACCAGAAAACTTTCTTTCTCCTTTTCCACTTCAAATGCTATCCACAAAGCCATATCACGAATTATATCATGCATTTTCACAGTGCCTTTGCCTGCTTCTTCCAGTGAACATGCATGAAGAAGAACATTCATGATATAGTATCCTTCATTTCTATATAGCCCGGTTATGCTAAGCTTAGGTGAGCACCGGCCGTTTTGGTTCAAGGTTTTTCAATGTCAAAATCCAAAAATTCGATTTACAATGTTTCGTGCCAATTACAACCAAATAGAATGTTAGAATCAAATTGAACTGAATCGATTTGAACCAATTTCGGTTCAGTTCTTAAATGATTGCAATGGGTGGAATTTTCTATAATTTGTTAGGATTTTTATTTCAATTATTATCATAATGGATAGAATTATCACGGTTGATGTAATTTTTTATTCCGATGGACATCGTGAATCTCCACCTGCATGTCACACCTTGACTTATTGATATTCTCCCTTTCGTGCAAAACTAAATGATACCAGGGATGCTGACGGATTTGCAAGCATTAACCCACTGATGATGCCAGTTGTCAAAATTTATACTTTTAAAAAGGAGCTCTTAAGGTGGAAATAGATGAAGTCCATTCTCTTGCTTTTTTCTCTCTTTTCTTATTGGTTCCATCTTTGACTTTTACACTAAACCTTTTGACTTGATTTTACAATATATGGTCATACTGTATCTTTACGAATAGCTACTACCAAAATTTAAATTTTTATAATTAAAGATGTCTCTATTTTTATGAATAGCTACTACAACATATGGTCCACTTTTGTCACTTGTCCACTACAATTGTACACGTGGCAAAAGACATTTGCAGGATACATACAGTGTGTAAGTTGCAAAAAAAAATACTTGTATGCTGTAGGGGCTTAAGTGGAAAACAATTCCACATTATATTATTTTTTAATTAAAATACATAAATATTAAAAAATTATGTCTAAAATAGTAATTTTTAAAAATGTAATGTTTAATTTTTTAATTAAGTATAATTAATTGTATTGAAAATAAAAAATTAAAATAATTTTATTTAAAATTAATCATTCATTGTACACTTGCATGCTACAGTTTTTAATTAAAAAATATATAAATGTTAAAAAATTATATTTAAAATAATAAATTTTAAAATTTAGAAATTAAAAAATTATATTTTAATTTTTAATTAAATATAATTATTGTATTAAAAAAATAAAAAATTAAAATAATTTTATTTAAAATTGATTGGACACTGTAGTGATGCAAATGGCTAAAGCCACTTGTGTCGTGGGCTATAGTATCTTTTTAAATTAAAAATATATCTAAATAATGAATTTTAAAATTCATAAATTAAGTTATTTTTTTATTTTCTTAATTAAGTATAATTAATTATATTATAAATATAAAAAATTTAAAATAATTATTTAAAATTGTTTGTATAAATTTTAAAAAAACTAAAAAATATTAAATATTTTTTTTTAAATAATAAATTTTACAATCTATAATTTTAAAAAAAATAATTTTTTAATTTCATAATTATAGCATGATTAATTGTAACAGAAAAATAAAAAAAATTAAAATAATTTATTTAAAATCAATTGTAAGTTTTCAATTTAAAGTTATTAAAAAATGATATCATATTGTGGCAGTGTATGCTTCTGTGTTGTTTACAGTATACTGTGCATACATTGTAAGTAATTATGTGGGGTTAAAATGGTTCAATAATAGTAGAATTAGTCAATTTAATAAAACCTAAATGCGGTGATATAATAATTATTATGAAACGATTTGCAATTTCTCCTTAATTAATAACACCCAACATGACTCTACATGCAAAAAACATAATTAATCGAAACAAAACAAGTGTTGCCTTGCCTCCCTCGTTGAAGATGAAACTAGGGAGTTGTGCAAGTCATAAGCAACTGCTCGGCGGGTTGTCTTGTCCATTTGTCAAAGTACCGCAGGCTGCAATGTTAGATTCGGAGACCAAAATATCACTCGCTCGTTTTGAAAGCAGAAGCTGAAAGCCAGTTCCAATAGCCAGAAGCCGAAAAAACGCTCTCTTTCTTTTACAGCAACAGTCACAACCAAACGCGATCATCCTGCGTCAGAACCAAACACGCCTGGGATAACAAAATCTCAGGACTATGCTACAAATGGAAGCCGGTATGAAACAGATTAATATTAACATTGGTAAGCAGGCTAATTTTATCTACTAAATAAAAACAGTTACTTTTAGATGAAGTAAAGAAATCAGTTACTTTTAGATGAAGTAAAGAAATAATGGGTGAGTAGGTATGAAAAAAAAGTAGTTCTCTGTCTACCTTCATTAGCAGAAAGATAGGTAAAACAAAAACCAAAATTGTGATTAAATTGCAGTACGAGAACAAGAAAGACTTTTCATATCTCTTGCATTTACATTACTAAAAGATGCCCTCTTTTCACACCACTAGCAGTTGGTATTTGGTACCTTTTTCTTTATTTGTTTTTTGGTTTTTTTCCTCCTCTTCGTGCAAGTGATTGTGTTATGACTTGTGTCTGTTGTTGTTTTCACTTTTTTGACTATTGGCCGTTTAGTCTTTTGGCTGTAATGTAAAATAAAATTAGAAGAAGCAAAACCTATTACCAAATTACAGACACCACTAATCTCCACATCCACGCCTTTAATTAATTAATTAATGTAACTATGGATTAAACTTTAAAGAAAAGGAAAACAATAAATGGGGGTTTCTTAAAAGAAGTTCCTTTCTTTCCTGCTTATGGCTCAGTGTTCTTAGATCTTCGCTCGTAAATTCCTCATTTTTCTAAGACCAGACCTGGTTTTAGCGTGGAGGGTATTTTTGTTCTTTTAGAACCGAAACCTCTTGCATTCTTTATTTTTTTTCCCCCGGAATGCCAATGCCTCCTAGTCGGATCTCTGAATCCAAAATTTTTCATTTTCAAGCTGTAGATTGTTTTTCTTTCACTGGCCTTACTTCTTCTCACGACGAGGATTATTGACACTTTACAAGACAAAAAAGGAAAACGAGTAGTCGCTTGGTTGGTCGGGAAGATGATTCAGTTGTTGTTCTTGGTTCTTTTTGCTGAGGGTGGTTTGGCTTTTCTTCTTCTGGTAAGGATTGGGCCATTGAGAGAACTTGTCATAAAAAGTTTAGATCAGCTCAAGACGGGAAAAGGTCCGGCTACTGTCAAAACTATTGCTGGCACTATGTCTGTGATTCTCTTATCTAGCCTTATGAGCATTATTAAGATCCAAAACAAAGGCGCCAAGCTTGGTACCATGTCACCTATGGATCAAGTTCTATGGAGAACTCACTTGCTTGAGGCTTCCCTTATCGGTATGTATGATTCTGGTGTCCATTTTGCTTGTCTTTTCTTCTTTCTTCAGAGCTTAATATTTGTGCCTGATTTTAATTCTCTTGTGGGAAAATGGAAACAAGATTGTGCTTTCCTGTTATTATGGGTAGTTGAACTGATATTATGGAGAATGTGTTTTAGAATTTTAGATTTGATTAGTGGTTGTGAATCCACAATAGGCATATACCTGTTGTGGTTTCGAACGGGAAATCTCCCCTTGATTTCTGTTTAACTACGGGGTTAGGAAACATGTTTAGGGCGAAGTGTGTTCTTTTAAAAAAGGGGCTAGGTAATCTTGATGGCATATGCTTAGATATAAGAAGTATGCCCCAGATGGAGGAGAATGGCCGAACTCATATATTGAACACAAGCCTGCATAAACATAAGTTGTTCATGAGATGATTTTATGAGTAGAATCTGGGTTATTGAAGACCTGTATGAGATTCCACTCATTGTGAAAGTTATTCTTTATAATTTCAAGCAAGAAACGGAAATCCTGATTTAATGGATGCAAGAAGATAATTAGTGAAATTTGGTTTTATTCATTAATTAAAGAAGTAATTAAGGCTCTATATCCAAATAAGTTTCTTGTTTTCCTAATTACCTTTTAAGTATAATCAACTCTTGATTTGCTTGGGATAAGTTGATGTTGTAATTGTCAAGGTTTGTACGTTATATCCACTGACTCAAATTGATCCTCTGTTTCACGAGCAATCTCAAGAATTGTAACCATGGTAGTCATAGCCGACCAAGAGTCTAGGACATGTGTGAAAGCATGAATTTTGATGTTGAACTGCTGAATGCTTATTCTGAACTTAGAAAGTGTCTTTATTGTTCTTATCAAAAAACAAAAGTGCATTCATTATGATATGCATATTTTCTCGCACCTGATTGCTACAGTTCAACATTGACAATTTTTTTTTAATATCTGCAGGAATATTATATTTATGTCTGTTGATTAGATAAAAATCTGGTATGTTTATTGGTCATTCACTGCCCCCATTTGGTACTCATAGAAAGATGGATACTGAATTAGGTTAGATAGAGGAATGGTCAGAAACT
This sequence comes from Xylocarpus granatum, assembly GCA_019650275.1. Taxonomy (NCBI): domain Eukaryota; kingdom Viridiplantae; phylum Streptophyta; class Magnoliopsida; order Sapindales; family Meliaceae; genus Xylocarpus; species Xylocarpus granatum. The sequence continues at coordinate 108,750 of BNST01000639.1, forward strand.
TATTACAATAAAAGTTTATCAGTGCTTTGGAAGGCTTGTCAACATCAGTGAAATCATATTGTTAACAGATCCTTTTTCTATTTTTTTACGTTGCAATTGTATATCAGTGTATTGTGACTATATGTTAGTATTTCTTGTTTGGTGAAAGCAGAAATTAGATAAGATTAGACTAAACTCTGCATATGTGAGGACTAAAGCTGAATGCCTAGATGCCGAATGCTGTCAGTATTTATTTTCTCAAATTTTCTATTAAGCTTCATAAAACTATGTGCCATTGGTGGAATTAATTTAAATACCATTTCTCTAAAATGTTTAGTGGTTTATTCCTTTTCTAATTTCTTTTGTATTTCTGGTTCATTTCTTTTCTACCTGATAGAAGGTTAAATAGTGTCAGTGTGTTGCATCTCCCTATGTGTGAAAAATTATACAATTTGCTTACAAACCAGACTTCATTTGCCCCTTCCAGTCTGGGATTCTCTATTGTCGTTGCTTTCACTGGTTAAATTGTTGTGCATCATGTTTCTTTGAGCTTTTGTTACCACACAACAAATCAAGGACGCTTGAAGTTGACTGCATGTTTTTCTTGATCAATGGAGAACACTTGGTGATTGGCAATATGCCATTAGGACAGATGTGGAACCACTGATAAATTATATTATAGAAATGATTCCAGTCTTTGAAGCTTGTGGTAACTCCAGTGGATGGTTCTGTCATCTTTTGCCAATTTCTGTTTAGCTGCATTGTTATTTCTAATGGCCTTAACTTCAATTTGCAGGTTTTACCCTATTTCTTGGGTTCATAATTGATCGCATGCACCATTATCTTAAAAAGCTTATTCAGGTTAGGAGTAGTATGGGATCTTCAAAAGATGAAGTTGAACGGCTCCAAAAAGAAAAAAATCTGCTTAAAGACAAGGATGAGAAAGCTTTGAAGGAAATGAAACGGCTGCAAGAAGAACTTTCAAGTCTATCGGAGAATTTGAAGAAGCTAAAGTTGGAATGTGAAGAGAAAGACAAGAAGAATGAAACTGCTGAATCTCATGTCATTGCCCTCCAGAAACAATCAGCAGATCTGCTACTTGAGTATGATCGTCTGCTAGAAGACAACCAAAATCTTCAGAATCAAGCTCAAGGATACAGGAATTAAGGAAATTTTGAAAGACCCCTACATTCAAGTTAGAAAATTATTTTGTGAAGGGTGATGTCTCATAAACATCTCCAAAATTTCTCGGAAATGGTTAGTGCTTCATAGACAAGTGGAAGGGACCAAGTGGAGCACTTTTCTGGTCGGGGAAGTGCTTTGTTCTCCCAATGTGGTCGAAAATTTTGTAGTACCCTGAATTTAGCATTTTTAGTTTGCTCAGCCTATGTGTTTTCGTTTTGCGGATACCCAATTTTCTTTTAGAAATTCAATTCAGATTCTTGTCATTAAACAGGGTCTAAGACAAGAGGGCTGGAAAAATGTTAGGTAATATTATACCAAGTTTCTTGTTAAGTTTATAAATCTGTGAATTACGTGCGCCACTGTTCGTGTAACAGGTAATACGAGTGCGAGTAGCCGTGTTAAATCCTGATTTCTGACAATATATTCGTCGTCAATCTTTCAAAGTAGGACACAGGTTCCATCCACTTTAATGAAGAGCGTGAAATAAATGAGGCCACTGAAACGAACACGAAAATAAGATACATACGATTTCAACTTTGCATCACCTTTTTCACAAATCTTTTTGTACTCGCTTATAAAACTGTACCTCGCCGCTGCATTTGCGATTGAGATAATAGCTCACGATCTCAACTTGTTCTTTCATCTAATTGAGAGTCATTAGCTTCAAACTTTGACCTGAAGCTGAAGCCGCCATGAACCACAGACAAACCGTTAACGTGAAGAGCAGATTCTTGCAACTCCTCTTTTAGTCATCGGTTCCCACTTCGCTTGAGCAGTTGTTATCCTCCAAGCGAGGAAATGGCTTCACAGCCGACTTTGGAGGTAAACTGAGCTGCACCATCACTATCACTTTTAAGGTTCTTTGTGAACTGAGATCAGTAATCTGTTTCCCAGCCCAGTTTATTGGCAGATCTCTCGTTGAGATGACATGTTAGTTTCACTTTGTATTTTCATTTTTCAGATCATGCATAATTCAACCTTTGGAAGACATCCGATTGCTCTCATATCTGGGTCCAACTTCGGTAACTCAATAAATTCATATTGATGGTGGCTCTTATCTTCCATAATAAATGCCTAGAGCTCCCCATTTTCTTCAACTAGAATAACCAGGTAATTTTTCATTCCCGTCTGTCTCAGTCTTCCTTACACCAGCTACCTTATAACACTTCTTGCGCACCCACCCACCCCATCCCCCATCGGCAAAGAAGTTTGAGATGAAAGCATGAATGCCCGGCTCATCAGGATTTAGCTCAAGGATCTTCTATGCTACTATCTCTCCAACCGACAACTTCCCACGATTATAGCAACCTGACAGAAGGGCAACCCAGACGGCAATCCCAGGTTCAGCGTTCATGGAATTTATAAGCTATAGGGCTTTTTCCACTCTTCCAGCCCGAGCCAAAAGATCAACCATTCATGAATAATGCTTCTCACTTGGTTGAATCTTATACTTACTAACCATGAGATCAAACCAGTATCTACCTTCTTCCAGTAATCCTGAGTGGCTAAGAACTGACAGAAGAGAAGCAAGAATTGAATGGTCCGGTTTTAGCTTTGTTTCTATCACCTGAAGAAAGAGTGAAAGGGCTTCCTTTCCACGCTCATGGAACCCACAGCTAGCTATTAATACATGTGTCAAGATTTAATTTTAATTATTAAAATTATATTAATATAATTTCGTTAAAAATTAATATAAATAATTATATAAAATTAATTTTTTTTTAAATGTATTAAATTATACGAGTTTAAACTGACGAGAAAAAAATGACAAAATAAAAATGAAGGGTGTCGTTTGGTTTAACATACGGACGAGAGAGGAAAGATTTTTCAGAAACATCCAGAAGCCGTTAGAAGCAGAAATAGAAAGAAGGAATGCTACTGCTACGCCGTTCAAGTAAACAAAAACACCAGAAAAGAGAGAGAGAGAGAAGAGCACAGAAACAGCATCACATAAAGCGGAGAATTAATTCAATGAGTGAACCCAGAACAATAAAGCTGTTTTGCCCCTCAATATCACAGCTTATACAGTTGGCGGCATGGGAGGAGCAGAGACTGGACGTGGGCTTCATAGCCAGAGCTTTTGGGCTTGATCCATCAACGGTCAAACTCAATGGTCACTTCATCAGCAGAGGGGTCGACCTTGTATCGAGTTGTGTTACTTGGAGATCGCTGCTGAAGTTTTTCTCCTGTAAGGGATTGCCTACAGGAAAAAACGATAAGGATGCACTTATTGTTGATGGAAAGCTCTGCAAAGCTGGGAGTAAGCGTGAGTTATTGGGTACTTGTTGTGCAAAGTTTGTTTCTTTAGTTTTCTTCTTCTTGTTGATCAATTAAAATTTTAATTCTTTAAAGAACTTAAGTACTTCCATTTTTCCAGGATCACATGACTCTGAAGAAGGGATTCCTGATAAAATTGTTGGTCAGGGCGTTAGAATTCGTCAGGGGCCATCATCTGAAGATATCAACTTGCTCAATAATAAAAAGCTTAGAGACATCAGCTCAGGTAAATTCAGTTTGGACTAGTGGCGTTGGTGAAAAATATAATCTGTTTTCTGTGTTAAAATCTTCCTCGGCCTGGATAAAAGTAATTTTGACTATGCCAAAGAGTGGTAATTTGTTTGGGTTTCTGGCATGTCAATTCTGCGTTACTATTATATAGATATAAGGAGAAGAAAGGAATTGTTGTGTTACTCATTTTAGGCTGTGATCTGACCTTTTAGGATGTGAAGAAGGAGATGGTCATGTGTCCGTGAGAGATGGCCTGGGCTTCAAGAGAAAGCAATCGCTGGAGGATCTCACTTTGCTTAAGAAGTTGAGGATAAATGAATCCAATTCAGGCACATTCTCTCATCTGGATTTGGCATCACCTAATAGCTGTTTGTCATTGAATTTATTTAAATCCATTTTATAGATAAGATTATTTGCATAATTTTTTCAGATTTTGGAGACACAAGTAGTAATAATATTGGCACCATTTCAAGGCGTCAATTAAAATGCAGTTACCCGGGCGAGAATTTGAAACGACCAAGAGAAAACGAGGTGATCACTACCGGCGCTTGCAAAAGAATCCGATGAAGCAACAAGTCTCGGGAGGGTGGCAGTCCCTGTACATGATAAGAAATGTCGATAGACAAATTGTATTGCGGTATTATGTCTTTAACAATAGCTTGCAACAGTGGATTTGCAGTAATTCATTAATGATTTTTCTTCTTTGTTTTCGTTTTCAATTAAAAAAGTTTTTCTGCTTGAAAAACTGCAGCATTTTCATTTTTTCTGCCGATTCACTCGGGATGATTTAAAATATGCATCTGGGGTGATTAAAATAGAGGCCTCTTACAAAGCTAAATGATTAGAACAGATGTAAAGTGACGAAGGAAACAACACAAAATTGGGGTGCGATATAGAGTTTCCCTTTTCGTGTTAGAAGAATTTCATTTTCCCGATCTCTTAGTCCACTATTGTTTTCCTTTTGCGCATATGGTACACTGAAAAACCTGACTGACTCATGAAATCATCCCAAATAGTATTGCCAAGCAACAGCAATCCCAGCCACTAGTACGATTTTGAATACCAGTTTGAAACTAATAAATGATGATACAGCTCGAGATGATTGAGGTTGCCCCTGCTGTCTTCCTCTAAGCTTGGCTGACAACTTGGACAGCAGCTGAGAAACCCTACCAGTTTTCTGGCCAGCTGCAAGCCCAACAATATAAAGAGAAAGATCAGGAGCAGGTTATATCAGTATCAAATAACTTTGATCCATACTGATAAAACAAAGGACCTAACCATCCGGTCTTGGATGGCGCATGACATTCTCTCTCTTTTTTTTGTATAGAATATTATTATGATAGAAAAGAAAATATTAGTGTTTTTTTTAAATTTTCTATTTTGATTTATTTTGGTAAGGTCGAAGATATATACACTAGTTATGAGTAATTTTAGTATAGTATAAACATTTTAGCATCTGATTGTGTACCACAATTATAGGCCAACAAGTTACATAAAAGGATGGAAGCATAATTTTGAACTTATGCATCTTTAGCATCTAATTGTGTAACACAATTATAGACCAAGAAGATTTAAAGAGCGCATATTGTTATTATAGTTAAGATATTTATGGGGCATTTCCCAAGCTCAGCCCCATGCTCATACATGAATTAAGCACAGTAACCATAATTAATTTTAGTGGGGCACTGTAGATTTTGTAATCACAAACAATTTTTAACAGTATATTAAATTCTCACTAAACTTGAAAGTACCTTGCCACTTTTTCAAGCTTTTGTGTTATTATCACTATGACCTACAGATGTGCCATCAAGAAAACATGGCCAAATTTAGAATTTATGCAGGGTAATTTCTATCTGTTTCTTTAGAATGTCCGGATACAAGGAAATTTCCATCTGTTTCTTTACTCACACTTTCTTCCAGTATTTCTGATTACCCTACTAGCCATTTGTAATTGATTGTATCCAACCAAAATAAACACACTCACCAAAATATTAACATGAATATTGCCCGTTTGGTTATTTAAAAGATTATTACTAGGCCTACAGGTTAGAAATTCTGTTATCAATGGCACTAATAATGACTAATACCATGACTGTAAACTCCAATTGTTGCTATATTTTAGAATGACGCATAAAAGTGCCCTGTGTTTTCTCATGGCCGATGAATAGTATTCAGGAGATAAATAGTTACCTCTGCTTTTGAGTAACCTTTCCTCCTCTCCATCACGCTTTCGTAGCACATTGAGTAACGATCCAAAATATAATGCAAATACCGTACATGTGATTGTGATGACATTGTAAGGCATGCTAAAATCAGGAGTGGTTAAAGGTACGAGTAATACTTCCGTGTAAGAAAGAACAGGGCTCTTTTCCTGCATCACAAATTGAGAGAATAGTTTCATATAATGCCAACAACTCAAAAAGCAGATATTTACAACAAAAGAAGAATCATTATACCTGAAATTTAGACAACATGGGTGACTTGCTCAAAGAATCATCTTCGGCGAAATGCATCCTTGTGTTGAGGTTAGGAAAACTTATTACTGCTGATGGAATGTCATACCCTTGATTAGCATCAGGAGGATATTCATCAATGTGCAAGAAACCCTGTTCAGACATACCGAAGTAGATTAGAAGAATAATCAAGTACATCCAAGAAAATTAGCTGAAATCACGTTGAGTTTGACATAGCAACTGATACAGAACATTGCCTTGTAGCTCCTATTTTGGAAAAAGATCAGTTAAAAGAAAAAACACAGGCATTCTTCAACACCAGCAAATATCTCTGATCAGCATCACTTTGTTAGTACCCTCAGCACCCTTCTATAATTAGCAAACATAAGTGTGGTGTCACTAGTTAGCAAAGCAAGACTTTACTTTGGATGCCATGCACAAGTAATAGAACCAAATACGGTGAAAATGACAGTTTGGTTTGTCATCAGAATGGAAGCATAGTTTATGCACTGAAAAATATTGTAGAATTTATTTTTCCTCCTTTTTGGGCCTTTACTTGGGTGGCAAATGTAACACTGGGGTGTGGTTGATATAAGTCAGCTCAAAAAGCTTTTCCTACCAAAAAGGGATCATACTTGTTGATTTTGACTCAATATATTTAAAAGCATGCTTCATAAATTTGCAGTCATATATATCTAAAGATTCTAAAATCAGTATCATAAAAGTACAAAATGACACCCTATTTCGTTCATATGGTTATTAGAGTTTTGTCTTTAAGTCCGAAAGAAACTTCAACCATTACCAAAAGTCACAGTTAGATCTAAAAGTGCTATTTTGACACACCATATTTATGCAAAATAGTAGTTAGTGCCAAAACCAGAAGTTGTTTCTTAATAGTAAGTAAATGTATTTATACCATGAGATCCATACATCATAAAGCATACCTTATCAAACTCTAAAGTTAAAGCAGCTGATTTTATGCCACAGGGAAGCTTCAGAATCATCTCCATTACCCCGGGTGATACCTTGTCCCTGGAAGGTGAAACCCGTATCTTTTCTACAACATCTGACACAGCCCTAGGCTGTTGATCAATAAACACTCGCAGAGTATGAAAGTAAACCTTAATATACCAAGGCACAACTTGGAAAATATCAACTCGCAACTCACACCTATCGTCAATAATATCAGTAGTTAGTAAGCCCTCACTTAATTCTGTAGATTCCAAGGTGATAGCAATAGCACCCCTTTGATTCCCACTTCCCATTAAGAATCTACTAGCACGTAACGGTTCTCGTCGACATGACCAAACTACAGGAATTTTCCATGTAAGTCCAAGGTCAAATGGCTGAGAATCACCGTACTTCTCCACTGAAAATTCATACAGAATAGATGTGCTATTGGAATGCAAGCTATCCACTTCTTCAAACATCTTGTCTGGAGTAACAGAGAGTTTGAAGGCGAGGTTGTTGGAAAAACCTTCAGATGCAAAATTCACAGCTCCAGAACTGGTATTTTCCTTCTTCAGATTCTTTAATTCAGTGATCAGACCCTTGTCAAGCTGAAGATATACATTACTAGTCTTGGAAAGAACACATTTTCCGCAGACCTTCCTCCCAAAAATCGAACTAATCAACCAGCTTGGTTGTATATTTGTTTTACCAGAATAAATGTTACCTGTTCTCCTACTATTGGGCTGGAGAACTACCGTAAGTGTTTGCTCTAGTACAATGCCTGAATCCACCCCATCTGAACTAGATTCACCTGAGGTCAAATGCAACCGCTGAGAATGGTAAAAGCCACTGTAAATAGATGGTCTGTCCATTAACACCGAGAGCCCAGCTTTGTCTCGACATGGAAGCAGCTTTAACCATGGAGTAAGGTTCTCAGTGCAAACAGCCTCACGAGGCAATGTACCATACCTCAGGTTGCCCGAAGATGGTCGAAAGGTCCACTCAGGAGCAGAATAAGCAGTAGAAGACTCCAGGAAGTTAATTGAAGCGCAGAAAAGACCTGCTAGAGTGTGGGTTAAATTCCTCCAGGAAGCATCAACCAGAGATTGATGGACATCAAACACAGCCCAGAGCTCAACACCAGGGGGCTTTGCATTGGTGCTTGATATGGGGTCAAGTCCACCCCATTGTTCATATCTCCAGCGACCTTGAGTAAAAGATAATTCCATTTCCTTAACTCGATATTTTTTAACCTGTAAAAGCAATACTACCTTTGAATAAAACTCTATTCTCCAAAACTATTAATTTTAATGGTAATAAAGTTGGCACAAGTTGATTTGTTAAATTATTCAGTGATTATACATAACTGGTGATACAAATTTGTAACTCTACCCAAGTAGAGGGCTCTAGATTTCAGGACCAAACCCTAACCCAGATTTAAAGATTAAAGTTAAGAGATTTTGTAAGTAAAACGCACAAAAATGCATGAAGTAGTCGCTGATGAAATGTAAAAATAGTTACGAGACTACGTCTATCACATATTCAGGTGAGTATGTCAGGAAAGCTCAACCGAGACTTAAAACAACCATATAGCTTCAATCTTAGCCCAAATTTATGACTCAATCAGAATCAGATAAATAAGCAAATAAACTGAAAAATATCAACGTCATCAATATCCACTACATATTCGAAATTCTAACCAATAAAATCTAAATATCAAAGTAAGAAATTACAAGTTCAAACTTTATTGTTTTTATAAATTACAAGCAATCTTAAGACCCAAAAAGAATCTAACTAAAATGAACTGGGTTTACAATTTCTGCCTAACACAGCATAAGTAGAGTCGTTTCATTTCTTCTATCTGGAACTATCTTACTCGCTAGCAAGTGCTTTGTTTTGATTCAAATGGAGGCCGGGGTCATCCTCGGGTAAAAACCAAATATATGAAAACAATACCGGCGCCCCTTCTCACCCGACCTGCCACTGCTGGCGGAATTTAAAGAAGACATAGAATACCAAGATATGCACTAAGCAGCTGAGTATAAGAGCTGCGCTCATCATCCACAATGCATCATAACAGCTGTTTCACTTTATGCTCTGCCTCATCTATCCGGTGTTTCTGATGTTCCCCCCACAACCTTCTAATCTATTTTTGTTATGTTTAGGTTTTTTTTTTTTTTTTTTTTATTTTTTTTTTTTTTTTTT
>BNST01000640.1:0-124097 GCA_019650275.1 Xylocarpus granatum
AATGGTTGGTTGATAAAATGTGATTTGGATCTCCTTAGCATCTTTTGTAATAATAACATGCTTGTGGCTGATCCATGATCTAAATTAACTTGACATGACACCTATGGTTTGCTTTGGCTTTATTGCTGTATACTTGTTTATGTTGGTACATAAGTAATTCTCTGTGATTCAATCTACCTGCTATCTTTTAATCCTTAAGGCAATACAATGAAAACTTGTAGTTAAACCAAAGTTTCTAACTATTGAGAATGATGATATGTGTATGCATAATACACGGAGTTTAATTATATTCAAGAACCTGCTTTTGTTTGAAGTTGCTTATGCAGTATCCCAAATTATACCTCCTAATTTGTTTTCATTTTTTTCTCTTCATGAGCCAGCAAAATTACTTTAAAGCTAACCTTGCTAGAAAACCACATATACCTCACGATTTCTGCTTCTATCAGGTGTTACATGGAGATTTAATCCCAACATGGATGGGATGGGATCACCATCTTTAACTTGACTTCTACAGTTTTTCCCGTTTACTTGGGCTTGGCCCCTTCGGTGTTTTATTTTGTGTTTCTTGCCATTTTTTAAAAACTGATGTCCATGTTGCTGGTAGGGCAATCTGCCTGTCTGCCTGTTTTTTTCTTGTGTGTGTGTGTTGCTTGCTGAATCATTGAATCCTGAAGCTGTTTCTGAAAATGAAGTCTGTTATACTTTTTTCTGTCAGCAGTTTTGCCATTTTTGATACAAGTCTCAAGTTTCCTTTGTCACCGAGGCAGATTTATTGGCCATGTATGTTCTGCTTTACCAGCTGTATGTAAATTACTTAAGTTTTACATACTAAATAAAACCCACATGTACACTGTGAAAAACAAATGAAAGAATCCACATCTATGAAATAAGATGGGTCTACCATCACATTGGTTCTGTTCTGGGTAATTGATTTTGTCTGCTGCCACTACATCACTTATTTCAGCATTTCTATTTCCTAAGAGCTTATACATGTGGGAGGGAAAGGAAAATATTCGTTTTTATTCATATATGCTTCATATTAGCATTCAACTACGCATATTATAATGTATATATATATATATACATATATATGCATGTATGTATGTCTATATTTTGTATAACTTCTGCTGGTGAATAGACTTGTGCAATCATGTCATATACTGAGAACCATTATTTCCACTTTGTTGAGACAAGTAGGGCTGTCTTTTTTTTATCTGAAAATTTCAAACCAGTTGCACATGGGTCCGTTATGTTTCCCATCTTAATCAAGCTTTTTAAGGTTTACACAAGTGCATTATTGAGAATCAAATGTTTATTATTGATTAAATCACAACTGCTCTTTTACATGATTATGCCTTAAAAAAAAACTGAGAATCTTAATATGCTCACAATAACTTAAAATATCTTAGACACTGTTTTTTTTTTATTTTTTTTTTTTTTTTTAAAAAAAAAACATAAAAACAAAACCAACAAAAAAAAAAAACCACAAACAAAAAAAAAAAAAAACAAAAAAAAAAAAAAAAAAAACAAAACCTTGAAATATCTACTGTATGATAAAAAACTTGTAGTATGATACTTGTATAGTTTGATATTGTTTTTCCTATTCACTAACAGTTCAAGTTGCTTAACATGAAATCATAATTCTCGCAGGTAAATCTGGTTGATTGGCTGAAAATGATGGTTGGCAGCAGACGGTCGGAAGAAGTGGTGGACCCAAATACTGAGGTAAGGCCATCAACAAGAGCTCTAAAGCGTGCCCTTTTGACTGCCTTGCGGTGTGTTGATCCAGATTCAGAAAAAAGACCAAAAATGGGCCAAGTCGTGCGCATGCTTGAGTCCGAGGAGTATCCTATAGCAAGGGAGGTTAGTTTAATCTTTTTAGCTTAAATATGCATAGTTTCTATACAGTTTGAAAACTTATACTTCACTTCTTGCTGCTTTGCTCATTGTTTGTGAGCATTTCTAACTTTATTTCTATCATTGTCAAACCAGTTTTCTCTTCTTCAAAGTTGGTGTTATCTCAATTTTCTCGTTTCTGCATTCAGTTGCTTTTGTGTCTTTTCCCATCTATTTCTTTCTTAAAATAAAAAATAAAAACTATCTTTTCATGTGGATGCCGAACATTTGACACATCGAAATATCTCTTATCTTTTCTTTTCCATGCAAATGTACTATAACATAACTTTATGGGAATCTTCAAATATTGTAAAGTTTGTTGCATTCTTGCTTGTACTGATGTCTTTTTGATTCAAGCCTTCGCCAAGTACTAGTTTAGCTGAATTTTAACGGAAGTTGTAATAATTTTCAGGATCGGAGGCACCGTAGAACTCAGCAAACCAAAAAAAGGAGGCAGCAGCATGGAGATCGAATCCCAGAAAGAAAATTCTGACACAGACAAGTGATTATCCGGGTTCAAGGTCAGAAAGCAAGCGAACATAACTGGAGCAAACAATTTATTTTCAGAGCCAGATGGATCAGTAATTGGACGAGAACTGGGGATATAATTCTTGCATTTTTTAATTAGTGTCAATACATAGAGTTTACGCATCTGCAGGGATGAGATAGGTCTTCTTTCCTTTTTCTTTTTCTTTGCGTTTATTTTAATTGTCTGCTTTATATATGTAAACGATGATTTTAGATTGTGTTGTGTATGACTTACTGCATAGTTGTGAAGAATCCAAATCATTGACAGTGTGTACAGAATGAGTTAAGTTGCTGTTCAAGATCATTTGATGGAAGAACACCAAATGCTATTCTCCTGCCTTCAAAGAAGACCAAATAGAAGATGCACATGAGTCTTGAGCATTTCGAGAAGAATACAGTCATGCTACAATACATTCAAATATATCGTACATCTCTTTAATTCTTCCATGGTCATTCTAAATTTTTGTCCTTTCTTAAAATTTTGCTAACTGCAATCCATAAGCTTGAAATGCAACAAAGGGTTAGGATTACAACACAAGAGTTGAGAACTATAAAGTATCAATTCAAACCACCTTGCATTTGTCAACTTGGCTTTTCTATCTGTGAAAAATGAGAGTACTAAGACTTTCTATCTGTGAACCAATTGCTCATGGTTTCAAACTTCCTTTCTACCTTCTCATTGCTTATTATTAATTACCTTTGCAAATACTACTCTATTCAAGATCAAATGCAAACAATTTTCACTCTATTTTAAAAGCTTAGTCTTGTAGCATGTGATTAAACTATAACTAGCTTGCTTCGCTAGCAATGTCAGATTTCATCACAATGGCTCTTTTGTTTTCTACGCACATCAAATCTAAGCTTCCCAATGTGTAGTTTGATGCAATATCCTTAAAGTAAAGCTGCTTCCTTGAAAAGGGTGCCGGGGAAGTTTCCTACTATGGATACAGGCTAGAAGAGTTCGTCCCCCCAGAAAACTTCAGCATATATAAGCCAAAATGGCCTGCACATTGCTGAAATGACTGTGAGGGAAACTCTTGACCTTTCTGCTCCTTGTCAAGGCGTTGGAAGCCGAGAAGGTTATTGCTTTTACTTGAGTGTTCCTCGATGAAATACTCATAGCCACCTTCACAATTATCCTATGACGAATGAAAATTAAAACAATACGTATGTTCACCCTACTCAGAGATTACGATGGACGTCAGCAGAAAGGAGGAGGGGGCAGGAATTATTCCGGATCCTGATGCGGACACTTACATGAAGGTACATTTAACATCTTGACATGGCGTTGTTTCACTCCAATTTGCAATATCCAATTCTGAGTTTCTGATATATATTTTCGTTGTATCAGGGTCCCGTTAATACCTCTGTTGTTTATGCTCCCCTAATCGTTCCAAACCAACATTATTGTGGGCGTGCACCCCAAAGCTTACTATCTACAAACCTAAAAGTTGTTCACACATAGCACACTGAAACCCCACGCTGCACTAGTGATTCCTGAGCTCATGCGTTCCACCGAGCGCTGTCCGATCAAAACAAGACAAATTAGCAATGATTAGATGCATCGTACCGTGCATGTCCACTAACCCATGGCCCACACCGGGCCCACCACAAACGCATATTTTCAACAAAATGGTGAAGAATTATACCGTCCACATCATCAATATCACCCAAGAGCACGAATTCGTAATCGGGAAAAAGTCTCAATCCCACGCAAAATTCCGTTACGTTATCTTCCGTGGACTCATAATTTCATGCGGTGACTTGGCAGACGATGGATAGTGGGGAGTGGCGGGCTGGGAGTAGGCGTACATGCACAGTAGACCTGCTGCCGAGTTTAGAGTTTAGTTACTCGGCTCGGGTCTCGGCTATGGCTAAAACTTTTGGTCGACTCAGTACAGTCACGTGCAAATTAAACTGTTTAAAACTTCTCACTATTACTTGTTTTTATCTTCGGTGCAGTAAAAAGACAAGCTGATGCACGCGTTGGAGGTCAGTGTGAGCCCGCTCCCTTTTTCCATGTCTCCTTCATTAACCTTGGCTGCTAGAACCACCGCACAGTCGACTTACTGGAGCGTAAAGATTGCGCTTTGTGCAGCCACGTGCGACCCACATGTGTCTGATAAAGTGTGTGAACTGAACACAACGAGAGGGGAAAAAAAAAGTTTTCTTTATCACACGAAAAGTAACCGTTACAAATGGACACGTGTCTTTCTATTCATCCACCTGTCTTCTTAATCTCTCCTTTGGATTCTCTTACTCTCTCCGTCGTATTCCTTGCTTGGGTTGTTTGTTCTGTCACAAGGCAAAGTGTACAATCCCATCATTCTCTCTCTCTCTCTCTCCCAAAAATCTCGTGAATTTACTCTTTTTTTCAAAGAACAACCAATGAGCATTCGCCATAACTAGACAATGTTGCTGTTTTCTTGCAAATTTTCTAGCATAATTACATCTCTTTATCTTTCTGTTTTGTTGTTTCTCTTCAACAATGTCGTGATAACAATCTCAAAAACTGAATTCGACTTCGGTACTTTAACTTTGAGCAGTTTGAAGCTTCTGGGTGATGCTCACTTGAGCAATGGAAGTGTCAGACTTACTCGAGACGTCCCCGTTCCCTACTCCGGCGCCGGCGAAGTTCTTTACGCTAAACCAGTCAGATTCCGGCAACCAAGAACTCACACTCCGGCCAGTTTTTCAACCTTTTTTTCTTTCTCAATAAGCAACCTTAACCCTTCTTCGATTGGCGCCGGGCTTGCATTTGTCATCTCGCCGGACGATGACGCTCTTGGCTCCGCTGGCGGCTCGCTCGGGCTTCTAAACGAGAAAGGGCTTGGGTCGGGATTTGTAGCAGTAGAGTTTGATACTCTAATGGATGTTGAGTTCAATGACATAAATGGAAACCATGTGGGTTTGGATCTAAACAGCATGGTTTCCACTCAGGTTGGTAATTTAGGAACCATAAATATTGATATTAAAAGCGGTGATCTTGTGAATTCTTGGGTTGAATATGATGGGTTAACTGGGGTCTTTAATATTTCGGTTTCGTATTCGAATTTGAAGCCAAAAGAGCCGATTTTATCATTCAATCTTGATCTAGATCAGTACGTGAATGATTTTATGTACGTAGGATTTTCTGGGTCGACTCAGGGAAGTACAGAGATTCACAGTATTGAATGGTGGAGTTTTAGTTCTTCATTTGAGTCAAATCCTGGTCCTGGATCAGCTTCGTCTTCTTCACCGCCGCCTCCAACAACTAGTTTGATGAACCCAACGGCCAATTCCCTGAAGTCGCCGCCGCCATCATTGGCTCCTACGGGCTCTGATTCAGTATCAAATACTACACAGAAGAGCAGTAAATCTTCGTCTTGTCATAACCAGCTTTGCAAGCAAGATGCAGGGGCTGTCGCGGGGGTGGTGACGGCTAGTGCTTTTTTCGCCATTTTTGCTGGCGTGTTAATTTGGTTTTTCTCTAAAAGGTACAAACAGGTAAAGAAATCTGGGTCTTTTGCTTCGGATGTTATTAAAATGCCGAAAGAATTTAGTTATAGAGAGGTGAAATCAGCTACGAAGTGCTTCAATGCTAATAGAATCATCGGCCACGGCGCGTTTGGGACTGTTTATAAGGGTATTTTGCCAGTGAACGGTGACATTGTTGCAGTGAAAAGATGCAGTCACAACAGTCAAGGAAAGAATGAATTTTTATCTGAATTGTCAATAATTGGAACTCTTAGGCACAGAAATCTTGTTCGCCTTCAAGGTTGGTGTCATGAGAAAGGCGAAATTTTATTAGTGTATGATTTAATGCCCAATGGAAGTCTTGATAAAGCTTTATTTGAAGCAAGATCACCTTTGCCTTGGCCACTCAGGACAAAAATTCTGCTCGGCGTGGCCTCTGCTCTAGCTTATTTACATCAAGAATGCGATAACCAGGTGATTCACAGAGATGTTAAGACAAGCAACATAATGTTAGATGAAGGATTCAATGCAAGATTAGGAGATTTTGGTTTGGCAAGACAAGTTGAGCACGATAAATCACCCGACGCAACAGTAGCTGCCGGCACAATGGGGTATTTGGCTCCTGAATATCTCCTAACAGGAAGAGCAACCGAGAAAACCGATGTGTTTAGCTATGGAGCTGTAGTTCTTGAAGTAGCTAGTGGAAGAAGACCAATTGAGAAAGAAGTTACAGGGATAGGGAAAGTTGGGGTCGGCAGCAATTTGGTTGAATGGGTATGGAGTTTACACAGGGAAGGGAGATTACTAACGGCAGCTGATGCACGACTGGAGGGAAAATTTGATGAGTCTGAAATGAGGAGAGTGCTTCTGGTTGGGTTAGCCTGCTCTCACCCGGACCCATTGGCTAGACCGACAATGAGGACGGTGGTTCAGATGCTGTTGGGTGAAGCTGAGGTTCCAATCGTCCCAAGAGCAAAACCTTCAACGAGTTTCAGCACTTCTCATTTACTATTGAGTTTGCAAGACAGTGTTTCTGACTGTAATGGGCTGATCACCATTTCAGACTCCTCTTCTGAAAACGATTTCATTGCTGGTCATGGTCATGATCTAGTTTGATGATCAACATCATCAACGGTCGAGAAGATTCCACCGCCTTTTGTTTTATCAGTTACTCGAGTATTAACTTCATAGACATATTTTGTATTCATTTGTTTATGTATTTATAACACAGCAACATGGAATTTAAGCATAAGGTTAATTAATTTAGTGACTTAGGCAGCAAATTTTGTTTTGTGTTAGCGCAGTTTTGTGGCCTCACAATAATTGATGGTGGGAGTCGTTTTCTATATCTCATAGGAAGAAGGTTGGCTAAATGCTTTCACAAGTGATCTCCCTCCTCAAAAGACTTGAAGAGTTTTGAGTAGAGGTTCGGTAAAGTATAGTGGCAAAAAGGAGTGCCCATTGTTATTAGCTTTTAGGGGGTTCTTCCATGGTGGTTTGATCTCAATAGTCCAACAACCAAAGCAATGACATCAATTTTCTTTATTAGAATATACTTATTTCACCTCTTCTCACTTGGCTTCCTCTTATTTGCTTTCTTTTTGTTCCCAAATTTTTGTTGCATTGTTAACCCATTTACGTTTTCTTCGAAGTTTAGGTGCTTTTACAGTGTTTTGAGCACTCATGCTGCACTAACGCAGTCAACTATTGAATAATTTGAGAGTAGCGATGTTGAAGTTAAGATCCAAGTGGGCCGTCATAGCTTTTGAAAAGAAACACTAAAAACAATGCTTGTGAAAGGGATAAGGGCAGCCAGCTTTTGTGTCTATAAATTGATAGTGTTATTAAAGTGCCGTTTAGCATAACATCAAATCGCTGAACATTATTATCACCAATCCTAATGCGTTGTCGCATCACTCTTTCTTAGGATAAAAGTGGTTCACTAAATTATAATTAAATTTTATAATAACATAAACAACGTCGTTTAATCACTTAGAACGTGGAGTTAATGCAAACCTTGGACTAATCTCGCATCGTAGAAAATCCTAATCGAGTAATTATTTTACGCCCGTGACCACGTGGCGTGGCCCAGATCACAACGCAGGTTCTCCCTTCTGTTATTGTGCCTGATACATGGAGACGTGCTTGGTCTTGTAAAGGCACAGAGGGTGCTTGCCACGTGTCGCTGTATGATTGGATAAAAGATACCGCGAGCATCCTCCTCCCCGCCAAAAGGATTGCGGCAGTACCAACTTGAAATTGTGGATAATGAATTATTAACAAGGGATCGGCTATGCATGCTACAACGGATGTATCCTCCAAGTTGAAGTTTATAATTGTAACATAAATTCTAAAACATTTATTATAAAATTTAAAACATATAAAAATAATTAATAATTAAAATATATAAACAAAAATTTTAAAATATACAATGAATAATATTTTTGACATGAGCTAAAAATTAAAAAAAAATACAAAACTTATAAATCAATTGTAGCCAATGACATATAAGCAATTACTCCTAATAAATAAGAATTCACGTAGAAAAATTATCCCCTTTCTATATGATCTTCTAACATCTACAACTACAAATAAAAATTAATTTATGCTGAATTTGATTCATTACCTACCAGTTAAATAATAAATATTATATTTAAATTATTATTAAATTAAAATTTAGTTGAGAATTATTATTTGTAATATAAAGATATAAAATTTATGTTTCAATTTATATAACTAATACTTACTATTTACATGATTGAATGATCATATGAAGACGATAATGAAACATAATTATATAAATAATCAATTAAAAATATCTTAAAAATAATCTTTGATTTATTAAATTAAACTAATTTATGTAAGTAAAAATGTATTTTTACTAACTTAGTGAGATTTTTGAGATATTTTTACATTTACGAGAAACAATAATTTTTAAAAAACTTTTTGGTTGAATATAATTTGAATAATAAGTTTATTAAATTAGTCATGTTGCTAATTTTTTTATTAAAAAAATAAATAATATAAATTTGTATAAAAATATTCTCTAATAACCAAAATCAATCAAAACGGGCACAAAAGTGGAAGCAATTCTCTACTTTGGTGCACACATTTCCCATTTTGCATATAATTTTTTCTCCCAATCTCCAAATTTATCATGTTAAACCGATTTTCATTCAACACAACTCAACATTAGAATTAAACATCTATAAAAAATATATATATATATATATCTTTTCGTCAAATTTAAAATATAAATTTTATGAAGAAGATTGGGAATGATAAATGAGAAAATAAAAAGAAAAACTTTTTAATTTTTTGAATTAGAGGCATTTTTATCTAAATATATATATTATTTTATTTTTTAATAAAATAATTAATAATATAATTAATTTAATAAATTCACTAATAAAATAACTATTTTTAAAAAATCTCAAGGCGATAACGCTTTAAAAGTCTTGAAATCAACTCATAGTGCAAGTTTAGGCTGGGTGTCATTAACCCAATTTTTAAATAAAAATTCATGGGCTAGGCCCAAGACGCCCCAATTGCATAAGAAGCTGCAAAAGGGAAAATATGAAGCTCAAATTTTTGGGCTATAAAAACTAGGATTTTCATTCTCTTTACGGTAGATTTATGCGAACTCATTTTTTTTGTTCTCGAATCTTCTCTGGTCGGGTCGTACATTGAGCTGATCTCCGCTATGGATGAGGAGTTCGATTTCAGTGATAAGGTCCCTCCCTCCTTCGATCGCATGGTATTATTTTTATATTATTTATGTTCATAACTTTGTTTGCTTATTCACGAGATCTACGTTCATATGATTTGATTTGCGCTTCTAATTCGAAGATCTGGCAGTTCTCATAATATTGCTTTCAACGTTCTTACGGTGATCTGGTGTTGTTTTCCTTTATTTATGGAAATTGAGTCTTATGGATTGACTGGATACATCGACGCTGACCGTTGACGTTAGATTTTTATCTTACGCGGAGATTTGGTCACGATGCAAACGTTAGGTTGTGATTAGGACTGTTTGATTCTGTGAAATTGGGTAAAATTAAAATGAAATGAATGCTGTTTATGTAATCACCGTTTCAGCATAAAATAATTTATCTTATTTTTCGGTAAATGGAGTTTTCTTAATTTTTTAAAAAAAATTTATGTCGAAATTTTGAATCATGAACGCTTAATTTTGATTGATTTTGGGGTTGATTTGTCATGAGTGAGCTCATTAATAGAAAAAATAGGTTTATAATGAAAGACTTTAATGAAAGATTTTTTTTTATGAATTGTTGTATAATTTACTTTTCTACACATTGTCAAATTTGATTTGAATTTATTTATGAAAATTGCCCCTTAGTATAACAAACCTTTCTCAATTAGAATTTGATAAATGTGTTTGTGGAACAACTGTTAGGCTGTGGCGTATGTGTGGTTTTATATCATATTCAAGATAATAAGTACCTAATGGAAGTTTGGTGTTATTACACAATAGGTAAACTTAGCCAAGCTTTTAATCCTACAGCAGGGCAATACCATCTTTGTGATATGGAAACTGCAGGATAATACCTGTTTGCAATATGGAAGACCTTTTGATCTTGTTTATCATGCCATGTGAGTAGTTTTATAAATGAACGTGGGTTATATAATTTTTCATAGAATATGAGGCAAATATTTTTGGATGTTTGCATAGGTTGGAAGAATGTTGTAAATAGACATTAATGGCACACATTCTTGTTATGTATGCGAACAATATGAGTCTTTCATAAACTAGTTTTTATTGTAGGAGTTTTTACAAGACATGTGAATAAAGGAGAAAGAGAAAAAAAATCAAATTAATTAGTTACCAACTTAAACTTTTGTTATTCTGAGAATATTTGGATGCATTTTTGTTTCCACTAGTGCAGAGCGCTATTAACAGTTGTAGATGTTAAGGATTAATCAAAGATGAGTCAATCACAAAGCAAACTGCTGCTGCCATAAAATTGCATTGGTACATGAAAATGTCCGAGTGGCTCCTTGCATTTTCATTTCTCGTAATTTGTTGTATCATGTGTACTTATGGACTGTGACTTGATCTTATGACAAGCAGGGAAACATGGTTAAGGATGCTGAAGCCAAAGGGTTTAACCCAGGATTGATAGTGCTGCTTGTGGTTGGTGGTCTGCTTTTGATATTTCTGATCGGAAATTATGCACTTTACACGTATGCTCAAAAGACCCTTCCTCCAAAAAAGAAGAAGCCAATCTCAAAGAAGAAGATGAAGAGGGAACGACTGAAGCAAGGTGTGTCTGCACCTGGAGAGTAGAAATTTTAGATCCAGTTTAGGTTTTTATTACTAATGTTAAACATTTGTGTTCGGAATTTTATCCTCCAGATTTGATGTCAAGAGAGTTGTCGAATTTGTTTTCAATGTTTTTTTTACCATCAATACTGATTAGGAACATGATCATATAATTAGGATTGACCCTATGTCTGGGTAGACTTGATGGTAAAAATGCTGTTGGTTCATCAAATGCCAGTTTATTCTTCCATGTCCTTGTGGCTACTTCATTTTAAAGAGGAGTGCTAAGCTGTCGGGAGTAATAACCCTATTAAAACAATGCCCAGTTATTTATAATTGTTACCAGTAGTGTAGAAGGATGTTACATTACTAACATTCAAAGTGAGTTAGTAACATTACTGCCTGTTAATGTTGAATGTTATGAATATGAACTTACCTATTTTAACATGGGACTCCCCATCTTACTTGAAATGATCTGATATTGTTATTTGTTGCATTGTGTGATCTTAGTTTGAATTAGCAAATTACTTTTTGAGTTTTGCTTCTATGCTTAAAGTAGTGTGAGCTTTTATACTAGATTGTGGTGACCTCTTATCTATTATCCATCTGCTTAATGTTTGCCTAGAATGTGAATCTTGTAGTTAAACTCTACAGCTTGAATCTGGGCAAAATCAAGGACCGGTGCCCCGCATTTGTTACAAACTTAAAAAATGGAAGAACGTCTCCATGACTTGGTGTCAAGCAGGTCCATTTCAGCACTTCTCTTTTGGTGTCTGAGGTGGCCAACAAGCACAGCAAGCACGCTGCCTGTTGGGGTGCTAGAACCTAACCTAAATATTTTTGCAGTTTAAGGGTAATGGCGATTCATAAATTTGCTCAATTCACTACACAAGTGGTTTCCTCTCGAGTTTCTTGTGTTTTTCTGTCCCTCGGGGTTTTCTATTACTAAACTTAGTTTTTTGAAAAGGAAAAATAATTCTTAAATTTTTTGTAACTCAATTTATTAAAAAAGTCAACTCTTAAATTCTCGAAATAAAAAAAATAATTTTTAATCTCAATTTTTTAGATAAAAAAAGATAATTTTTTTAATCTTAACATAAGTTTTTAAATAAAAAAAAATTTCTTAATTTCAACTTCCTAGATAAAAAAGATAAATTTTTAAATTTTAACATAAAATTTTAAATAAAAAAATAATTTTTAATTCTAATTTAAACTGTTCTAAAATAAAAAATTCTTAACTTTAATTAAAATTATTCTAAAATAATTTTTGAATGATGACTAAAAGATTAAAAAAATATATAAAAATACGAGTAAATTGTTATTAATTAAATAAAATTAATAAATAATTTATCTATATGATTTAGGATTATATTTATATTGATAGTGGTCTCTTAAAAATTTTAGTTGATTTTAAGTTAAATTATTAAGTTATTTATAATTAAAAAAGAAAAATCTTACTTATATACGATCTGTTGATTTGTTATAATCTTTACTTATTTAAATTTTTTATTCCTATTTAAATTACAATTTGCTAGCTTACTGATAATCCATACTCATTTAAATTTTCTAATAACGCTAGAGCTCTACTTGGCGCAAGCTTCCTTGTGTCTAGGAAGCCAAGGTCTTAGGACTGTTGTTGAGCCTCATCATTGGTCGAGTCCCATGCTGATATTGTGCTTAGTGCGCCTATTTTCTCACAAGGATTTCTTGCTGCTATCAGGATTTTTCATTGATGCTCATTAATAGCTTGCTGCTGGCACTAGCTATTGGATGCTGGCGTGCGTGCGTTGAGCATGCCTTCATGCGTGTTGTGTTGTGTTGAACGCTTGCGCAAGTAATGACTTGCGTTGCCTGCTACATGCTGGAATGCGCTACGAGGCCTTAGCACACTAAATTCCCCTCTGGGGGCTATTTTTCTTCTCGTATGCTAGCCTCATTGCTGTGTCGACTTCTCACGCTTCTTCTTGTTGTCGCTGCTCTCGATACCTTCCTTCGTTGTCTCCCAGTGCTCCTTCTGCCTCCAAAGGTAGTCAACAACCCCTGTCACACATTTGTTTTTATTCGCAAAAGCTGCTCAGGGACATAAAACTTTTCAGCTCCCTTATCTTTAACACCTCACACCACCGTACGTCTTCTTAGGACCTCATTTAGCCATAACTAATCGTATATAAAGCAGCTCTTCTTCTTGCAAGAAAAGTAAGCTGATATACAAAAATACATTCACAGAAAACTTGTTCCATTGATCTTGTTCTTAAGTTTATCATTTGTCAACTGTTGGCAACACATCCTTAATATATATATATAAACAATGTTTGCAAGGGGCTTCAAAGTGCTGTGGTTCTGCCAGTGCTTTTGGATGTCAAGAAAGATGCAAGACTTATTTATTTATTGGATCTCCTTCTGTGTGTTTCCTATGCAACAGATTTTTGAAACAAAATAATTTCAAGTAGAGAGTTGTTAAGTGTCAAATTTCCAAACGTTAAAATTAAATTTATATTTGTAATAATTTTTATTTGTCCGCATGAAACTGAAGTCAGTATTCTATTCCTCCGTCCGAGAGGCTTTCAACAAGTACAATGTTTCAAGAAGTAAATGCATTTACAAGTACTGGTTAACATTTTAGTCCTTTTGTCCCAAGTTATATTCGATGTCATTTTGTCTCTCATTGGTAACTTAGATTGTACCAGTGATTAGCATGGACATACTTGAAATTCTTATTTATTTACGAGTAGAGGAATAGAATACTGACTTCAGTTTTATGTTGGATCCGAGTTTTGATGAACACTTTTTATTTGTCCACGTACCACGGCGGTCCTTCAACTGGCATTTACAAAATGGGCCAAGAAAAAGACAAGTCGGAGGAGATCAACAGTGGAGAATGGCCTCAATTCAATTTAAAACGGAATTATTTACACACCGTGTTTAGTAATTTCCATAAGATTATCCTTCGGCCTTATTTTTCTATGAAAATTGATGTCATTCGTCTTCCAATCTGGAGTGATGCAAGATACCGGAATAAAAGGAGTAGTTGCCATAAAATCTGGAGAATGAAGTGCGGCAGAGACATATGAAGAATGCAATTTAACTTGACATTGATCGGCTAGATACGAAAGGCAGATATCTGAATATAACAAAGTAACAAACGCAACATAAGCAGTCTTTATATCCATTTTATTTCTATACTTGGTCAACCGAGTGATATGAGAATAGATTGCAATTTCTATAATGCATACATGGTATCACATGATTCTACCATATCTCCTCCCCCAAACAAATTATGCGCAAGATAAAACTCTTTTGGGTTGAGATATGCCGCCAAGGAAGCATGACCTTAAGGTCCACGACCCATGGTCTGCTCGCCAGGAGGAATCATGACAAAGACTGGTTGAGCATTGAACCCAGGGTGGGGCAACCTTCTACGGAGCTCACGACTTTCTTGGCAAAGAGCACAAAGGTGGCACAAGACATGAGTGGCAAAATCACACGATGACTCACACTGCTCACGTTGTAACTCATCTTCCACACAACTTCCACAGCACCCACATGACCTACTAAGTGCCTCAAAGCTTCCCTGTTTGTAAGAAAAACATTAAATAATCAAAGCCTTCATCCAACAGTTTCTTTTATTATACAAGTAACCCTTATAATTCTCCCTGATCAGTTAAAAAAAAATCAACAAATGTAAGGGATGGTGTCCCTATTAGCCCATAATGCAAAACAAAGACTACTTACAAAGAAAGTGATCTTGGAACTTGGAAATTAAATAACAGTGAAAAATGATCAATAATGCTGTTATATCTTACTGAATGAAGAAACAGACACATAATCTTAAAGTATTTTAAAAAGACATCTATATCAACTGAGTTATAACTACAGAATGCTTTAACATAGCAAGTTTGCAAAAATGAAAAGCAAATTATCAAAATTACCCAGGAGTACAATAAAAAAAAGGGTGCATTGACAACAAATTCACACATATACAAGTGCATAATAGGCTTTAAAAGTCTCACTATTATGGAAAATCAACTCAATTACCCAAATTACAATAAGATATATAAAATGAACCCATAGCAATCATTTGGCAAGAGTTTAGATGAGAGATATAGTATGCCATACTTGTGTGGGAGAGACAGTCTGCTGTACTTTTGAGATCAGAATAATGATCCTTAATTAAAGATAAAGCATCCAAAAGGAAATAACAATAGAAGCATAACTATTATCAAAATAGACAATTAGGTAAGAGTTGTGAAGAACAAAGCAATGAAAATTGTAGGCAATCTCAAGAAGACATCTGTGATGATTAAAAACTTGAGATGATGGGGTGGGGAAAATGGAACAATAACTTGCCTCCAGATTAAACTTGCGGCGAATAGCTGTACGGCTAGGATATGAAAACCATGGTGCAAGGCAATTCCAACCAAAAAGTGCTTTACCAATCAGGTACAGACCACAATAGGGCAGGCAGTGATTTGCAAAAGTCCCCGGA
The DNA here is from genome assembly GCA_019650275.1 of Xylocarpus granatum. Lineage (NCBI taxonomy): Eukaryota > Viridiplantae > Streptophyta > Magnoliopsida > Sapindales > Meliaceae > Xylocarpus > Xylocarpus granatum. Next base: position 15,651 of record BNST01000640.1, read on the forward strand.
GCAGATGCTAGCCTCTCAACATTGCTTCCATATAGCACACAAGGCGCCACGCTTCCAAGAAGACCTATCCAGTTGACATGATTAAGAGGTGGAATAAAAAAGGAAATGAGAAACAAAAGGGATTGAAAATTGACAAACAAATCACATCTCAGAACCTTAAGTATCACATAGCAAATGCCAAGTAAAAGGAAACTACACAACAAAATTTCATCAAAGAGAAAAAGAAAAAAACCAGACATCAATTGTATTCTATCATTCACTAACAATTTCAAAGAACCAAAAAGTAGCATAAAACACAGAGAAATGAATCCACCTCAGGCCTAAAGCAAGCAAATTCAAAGTATAAGCTACTACAATTATAGATTAAACGATTCAAGTGAGATGCAAATATACAACAACTTTACTGTTTTAACATATAGAGAGAAATATAATCATATACGCAGCTAACAAAGAAGACAGAAACACAATATGTCTTCTTAGAATCAACCATGAAAATATAAGCAAGGGCGGGTCCCATTTTCAGGCCTAGCCCGAATGATCAACCAGCGACACGTCTTAATTTAACACCATTTGCATTATGTTTCTACAGCTATTGCATTATTCCTCATTATTTTTATGAGAAAGGGAATTCTTGGAATTCGTTGTGTTCTTGCTCATGATAAAACAACAGTAATTAAAGAACAAATAAAACTTTTGATCTAAATCTATACATCATTTTCCATAACAATGATCAACCAATGAGGTAAATTCTATCAAAGTTCTATAATCTTCAAAAAAAATCCATAAACACAATCAAATCCTAGAATTCAATCACTCACAAACTTCAAGATCGCTGCTGCAGAACTCATCATTGCGACCGAGACAAGCACAGAGACTCGAGCCCCACTGGTTCCGGCCCATTGGCTCGCCCATCGCACTCACGTGGCTCAACGGCAGCCCATCAGCGGTCCAACCGTATCCAACCGATTCCCGCGCCTCAGATTTCTTAGCAGACGGAACTTTCGCTACGCCGGAAGCCTTACCATCACCATTAGATTTCTTCTCGCTTTCAGCATCTGCCCCGCGATTGCTCAAAAGCGGGCTCGATTCAGAATCGTTGTTGCCGTTATCGCCGTTCGTGTTAGCGTGATTGTCAGCCATTTGCTTCTTTCTCTTGATGGAATTGTGAAGAAAGCAAATTTGTTCTTCAATACGAACGAATGAAAGAGCAATCAAGGGGTGCTTTTAAAAACAGTAATAAAATAAGGAAAACTGTTTGGTTTTTGTCGGTCTGGAAACGAAACCGCGCCGTGTTCACTGCGTTTTCTTTGTTCAGCTTGGCCACCTGGTCTTCGGTCACGGGTACGGTGTGAATGTAGTCATGATTGTTGATCTGAGTGATCTTATAGATCATCGCCACGTAGGAAATCTTGAACTCTCTGATCTCGCTCAGAAATTTCTATTTACTTGTAAGGTGGGGTGAACTTTTCAGTCGTAGTCCGAGGCTGTATTTGTTTGCGTGGAAAAGACTTGTGAATTGACGAGGTTTTTGTGTAACGGTCCAATTAGGCCAGAATGAGTGAACAGCGAAATTATTTAATTAATAAAATAAAAATTATTTATTAATATTAAATAAATATAAATTTTATTTAATAAATAATTAATTATTTAATAATTTTTTTAATAATTAAATAATTTTATCACATTAATTATATTAATATAATAAAATGATCTTATTTAAAATTTTTAATTAAACTAATTATCAATAACTCCTGTAAAATTTAATTATAATTTTATAGATTATTTATTTTATTTAATTATTATTATTATAAAATTTTAAATTATATTTATAATAAATTTTTGTTTTGAAGTGATTATAATTAACTCATTTAATTATTAGTTTATTTATTTTTAAAATATATATCTAAAAATAAGTCTAATTTTTTTCTCAAATTTTAAAAGTAGAAAAAGATTAAATAATAATAATAATAATTATTATTATTATTATTTGAGTACATTGATACAAGAAGTAAGATGATAAGGTTACAAATTCATGGTGTGGCCATTCATCATTTAGGGTTCTTTTTCTCTATTTATTTGGTTTAATTTTAAAGGAGAGAATTGAAGTGATTACAACAAATTAAGAGGCTTATAAATGTTGAAAAGGACTATCACTAAATGGCCTTTGTGTTCCCTCCCTTCTTGGGCACATTACATGTGAGACATCACCTTGCCTTAAATCTTTATTGATGCCCATAATTAACAACATCACCTTGCCTGAAATCTTTATTGATGCCCATAAATAACAACAACAACCCCCCCTCCCCTACAAAGGAATATTGTTTGTAAACTCAAGCTTAGTGGGATTTGAACCAATTCTTAATTTATAGTAAAATTAATTTTTAATTTTTAATTAAATAAAAATAATAAAAGTATATTTATTAAAAATAATAAAAATAATAAAAATTTACCCTAAATTAGGTTTTAAATGTGAATGTATGTATTTTTAAAATTTAAAAATTTAAATTATAAAATTTAAAGTGATATATTAAATTTGAACTTTAAACTCAATCATATTAAAATTATAATTAAATAAATTATTTTTATTATTTAAATTTATCTAAAATTTTTTAAGACATAAATTTGATTATGTTTGAGATTGAAATACCAACATAAGAATATAATAAAAAGTGAGTGTTTAAAAACTAATATTTATTAAATTAATTTTTTTTAACTTTTTTTTTAATTTTTTTAAAAAAATATATGTAGTACCAAATATACCCCAAACTCCGAATGTTTACCCCATCCAACGGTTTTCCTCCTCCTACAATCATAAATATAAGTTAGTATTGACAGTGAGTAGTAAAACGCTTGCCTTTAGCAAACCATCTTCCGACCCCAAAACGTTAAACTACAGAAACGATCTCATGCCTACAACTTAATTGTTCTTGCAGAAATGTTAGAATCCCATTTCGGCTAAATGTTTGGTTTAATGTTCCCAACTTTCAATTAATGAACACAAATTTGTACACACACAACATTATTATCACATAAGAGATGAGCTCCAAAGCTAGCAAAGACAATTAGTAATTAATACTATTCCTCAAACTCCAAATACATGATCACTCAATTCACATTTACAGGGACTGCAAGATTCATAGGTAGATATTGCTCAAAAATGACCACAAGCATCCATATCTATGATACATATATATGATGGAGGAACTATATGATAACTTTGACAAAAATTAACAGCATCAAATTTGCTCCCAAAACTTCTCTATCCATGCCTTTTCTTTCCCTGCAAAATAAAACCAGTAACTTGAGAGCACTTAAAACTGGAAAACTGGTGCAAAACATACCCCAAGTTTCTTAAATTACGAGTGCTTTCAAGCCCTTGAACCCACTTAAGTTTCTTGATTTTTATATTCGAATCAAAAGAAATCCCTGTTTTGGGTAATCCAAAGTAAATGTAGTGGATTCAAAAAGCACTTTTTTCACACAAACATAGCACAATTTGAAGCACTTTTTCTACAAGAAGCAAATCATCAGAAAGAACAATAGAGAACGCATAACATAATGGAGTACTCTTACATTTCCTCCTGTGTAGCAGCCCCTTAAGCCCATACATTTTACAGACGCCGATGCTCTTTCCCGGTGATTCATAGGCTTGACACCGGAATGATCCGGCGGGGGAATTGAAGAGTGAGTCTCCGGACCTCTGTAATCAATCTCATACAAATCCGAACCCGATTCCACATGCGACTCACCTTCATTATGAGACCAATAACATCAAAATACCGAACTACACAACTAGCTTTTAACTAAAAAAATCGCAACATTGCATAGGTACAAATAATTTATCATGTATTTCAAAATCGGACAAGAGAACCAAGTACGTACCTCTTGAGAAAAATGGTTCAGCGAAAAGAAGGAATAGAAGAAAAAAAGTAGTGATGCTAGACTTGAGCTCCATGTGTAAAATGCAAAGCCAAAGGTAGTTTGGAGTATGAAGAAAAGCTATAATAAAGGCGTGGCATGTGGGGGAGGGGTGTGAGAATTTAATTCATGGGAAGTTTACAGATAAGCACGGTAGGAAAAAGCAATTGGGTTTCCATTTTAATTAGAACAACCTTCTATTTTTTTTAATCATTTAATTTTTATTTATTAAAAAATTTTTAAAAAAATTAATTAAAATAAATTTGAATCATTCATTCTCTTTTATATTTACTTATCATTAAATTTTTAAAAATTAAAATATAAATAATCAAAAAAAATTATTACCCTTAATTTTTTTAAAAAAATTAAATTTAAAAACCTTTTATAATCATATAAATAATTTATTATATAAGAAAATAATAAAAATATATTGTATTGTAATATTTATAAAGTGCGACCACGGCTTGTACTCAAAATCTATTTGCATTGATAAATATAAAATTTTTAATTTTATTATATGATTTTTGGGGTTTGGACAATTCCAATGTGTGCATTAAGCTCTCTCCTGGTTTGGCTGGATTCTACATTGTCCCTCACACCGACTCCTGTGTTATTACTTATAGGTATTTTCCCAGGGTAAAAAAAAAGGTATCCAAATCCAGGCCACAATACATTTGGGCCCATTCATCAACATAATATGTCCCACTTAAGGTAATGATGAATGGGCCCAATTTCCAAATGATGAAGTTGAATATCAGATAATTTTTATTTATTTTTAACAATATTATATTGTATCACATCTTTCTTTATTTTGAAGCCATTCTCGTAATTTTTTTTATTTAAATTCGCAATAATTAAAAGTGTTGGATTAGAAATGGTAAACAACTCTAATACATGTCATTAATTATTCATATTTTACAATAATTATAGATTAAAAGTTACATCACTTTAATTCTAAAAGTGACAACCCTTCTTTATTGTTTACTACTTTGATCTAATTTGATGGATATGGATTTCAGTCGGGTTTCAAAATGATTCCAAACCTGAATGTTGGAAGCAGTCTTTGTAATGGTGCTCACAGTTGTGCCCAATGATCAGTTGATGCCCGGCTATCAGAAAGACATGGTGCGATGTGAACATCGACCCCGTTATCAGGAAGTGGCATCCATCTTGATTTCAGTTTCCAATGAACAAAGAGAAAAGCAAATACCACAAGAAAATGATCGGCAGTCAGCACAACAGCTCAGGAGAAATAGTGGGAGGCCGGTATCTTATAATTGCTGTATAACCAGTCCAGGAAGTCCCCCTGGGCTATTATTGGTTGTGAATGACAACATTGAACTGCAACTATTAGAGCACATAAAGCTTCTAACTTTATTGTGAAACTACAGGGAGCAAAAAGCTGTGAAATCCTTTACCCTAAGGGACAATGTTTGAATATTCTGATTTCTGCTCTACAGATCAAGTTCTGAAAGTTCGTGGACTCAGCTTTGAGCTTTCCAATTCAGTCGCAGACAGCAGGTACCAAACAGAGTCTTTGCTCAGGATACAGTACTGTTTTGTTAACTGGGTCATGAATCTTCCTCTACATTTCTCTGCAAGTGTCACTGTAATTCTCTTCTCTTTTCTAAGAGACAAGTATATAATTGGAAGGACAAAGAATTAGACAACTTCAATTACGTTATTCATTCCAGTCACAAATTGGTTGTACCTGGTATCAATGATGATAAATAACACTCTTTTTTGAGACCCCAGGAGCTTGGTCAACTGCCTTCCATCACAAATTTTATGTTCTCTTTGATTTGCTCATATTGTTGCTTCTTAATCCCAAACATACACTAATTCAGATTGAACTCATCGTACTAAAGAATGAAAATCGAACTTAACTGAAAAATAAGTTAAATAGAATTAAGCAGAGCCATAACAACAAAGTACCAATATCATTGAATCCCCACAACATATCTCTAATTGACTGTTAAGAGTTACACTTAAATTATTATTTAAGCTTCCAATTCTTTCCAAAGAACTCTATGTCAAATCATGAATCAAAAGCAACCGGCATTAACAAAACCAAGATTGAGAAAGGGCATTGACAATGCTCCTTGGCACAATATGGGGCTGATAGCGAGGGATGAAGGGACTGCCAACAATAGAAGAAAACCTTCATTCATAACAATGGGGACAAGTTTCAATTTTTCAAGATTTGTTACTGTTTCAGAGATATGACCAAACTCAAATGAGATATCCCTAAACAAATGTATTTTTGACAAAAGCAAGCAGTTTTGTACAACCAAAATCTCTATCCCCATGTTTCTTGTCTATGATTAAATGAATGATAGGTTTATGTTCCCATAAATAAGGTCTTCGTCAGACTCTTAACTACATACAAATAGAAGCAAATCAATAATACAAATGATGTGCACATGACTGTAGATTTCTTTTGACTCTCGTTAAGAACTAGATCTTGACAAGTTAAATAATGCAGTCCCGATTGAAATTCAAAACAAAGAAAAAAGAAACATCAAACCTGATGAGACACTCCCAAATTGCATTGTTAAATGAGACTTTAAACAATGATTGTCGATTAAAATATCATGGGCTACTATTGAGCGCATAAAATAAAATTTGGGTCACCTCATGAAGTATTGTATAGGTTTCTACCAGGTATGAAAGTTGATCAGAGTATCCAAAGACGCATAAATGAGTTTTAAGTTCCAAAACCCGAAAGACCCAGAAAGCAAAAATGTTGAAAACAATGAAAACACTTCCAGAAATCATTGAAAAACTAAAAATAAGAAAGTAAATTTTAACAAGAGCAGAAGAGTTTAATAAATACAAGTGCCCATGAGCGAGGGCAGAGCAGTGGCAGGGAAGCTAACATCACAACACACAGGCACGATTTTCCACGGTTGTTTTTTAATCCTGCAGTGTACTAACCAACATGACCTTTTATAATTCTATGGAACCATAGAGATTCTCTCATGCGGCTCCAGATTAGAAAATTACAGATAAAATCAAGAGAAAACAAAAAATATATTCAGTTAAGTCGCCACTGAATTAATTAATTAATTCATATGAAACCCAACTTTCTTTTCTTCCGTAAGCTCGTCTCTGGATCGAGCTTCTCTCCGGTTCTCGCCGGTTCTGATTTACACCTAGTGAGTATCAGAGGATGCACAGTTACCACCTCCTCTGCTTGAATATTTTCAGATTTCAAAAATCTTTCGCTAATTTTATCAACTGGACCATCGAATCCTTTGAACAAACCCACCTTTTCATCAGCTTCTGTAAACATCGTCGATTGTTGATCCGACTCTCTGCAAATGGACTCTCTTCCTGACGTTGGATTCTCTTCCCCTCTGTTGTCTTGCCCTGTTTTTGGCTCTTGCTGCTCTGTTTCTTCACCCGCAGAAGGTGAACCCCAAAACCTACTAGCTAAAGACGATGATCTGTAAGGTGCAGATCTACATCTTGTTAACAACAGAGCATTTTTTGGAGGGGTAGAAGAAGAAGAAGACACGAAAACTTTGGCTTCTTCTTCTTCCTCATCGTCTTGTTGTCTTTCTTGAACAAAAGATTCACTCTTGTCGCCAAATTTTGATTTTTTTTGCGAAGAATCTTCTCTATTTTTGCTTTTTCCTCGAGAACTCCCACGACAGAAGAGTACCCACCTGCACCAAACGTGTCGAAACGACCTGAGCTTCAATCTTTCCTTGAAACGAGGACAAAAGCATTGGTGTTTTATCCACTTACACCGCCGTTTTGTAGGTGCTCCTGCTCTTTTTACGGGTTGCTTGGAGCGTCTCACCCTGACCTGCCCCATGCAAGTAACCTTCGGCGAAGTGGGTTCCTGTGTTTCAATGGCATTACTCTTCTTTCTTAGAACAAACATTGGGCTTGAACGTGTCCTACCCCTGCTCCTGCTACTAGCATTGCTTCTCAAGAACCGCATCAAAGGTGGCGGATACTTCTCGGCCCGACCCGGACTCGACATGGGCTTCGTAGTAATCTTCATCCCCAGCAATCTCTCTGCCAGAACTCTTTTATCTTTTTCGAGTTCTGGGGTTGCCTTTCTCTGCTTCGAGATTGTGAAGATACTTTGTGTCTTCTCTGTTGTTGCCGAGAGAAGTGAAGAAGAAGAAGAAGATATTGTGGACGGTCACCTATTTGCTGTTATTGGAGTTGTTGTTTCTTGGATGCTTTGTTTTGCTTGCTTTGCGTTAGTTTTTGTTTTCCTTTCTGTTTTCGTGTTGCCGTGATTTATTTTATTTCCGCACGGATGGATGGATGGCTGGCTGAATCCTCTGTAAAGATTTTTCTCTTTGGGAGTTTGTAGGTTTCTGTTTGGTTTAGCTTGTCCGGTTTTTGTTTTTATTTTATCAAAAACATTATACAATTGATAATATCATTTGAGTCTCTAATTGTTTAATATATTTTATTTAAGGACATAGTTTTTCACTTACATCAAATAAGTCCTTAATTTCAATAATAATAAATACCATCTTTGTATCAAATCACATGATCTTGTCTTATTGATTAAATTTAATTACTTAAAAAAGTAACCTTGTTTGTACAAATTTTTACATAAATAAATATGATAATATTATAACGTTTAATATAAATACAATTAGATATTCACAACGAATATTTGTAAATATTTAATTTTTAATTTTTTATAATTAATAATTAATTTTTTTCTTATTTATATATTGTGTTAATTTGTTAGGAGAATAGTGTACACTTTTTATATTGATAGGAAAATCAGATGCACGGTAGCATAGCAAATATGTGTCACCAATATATAATATTGTCATATTAAATTACATGTATATAATAAGGACTTTTTTTTATAAAAATGAAGAACTTATATTCTCAATAAAGAACTTATAAATAATCAGGGACTCAGTTGTTATTTCTCCTAAATAGTGTACGCTACGAGTGATGTACACTGTACATAAATTTAGTCAAGCGACAACGGTGTGTAAGATATTTGATGAGGTAAAACTAAAGCTACCTGACTGTTACGGGGAAAGAAGGGGAATGCTTGTGATTTGATTTGGTGTAGATAGCCGTTGCATGAACAAGAGGAGAGAATAAAGCATTTGTTGATTGATTCAATCACTTTAACGGAAATAATATTATTTATTTATTTTAATCAAAATTAATTATTAAAAATTCAAATAATAATTTTAAAATTAATTATTATATTTCATAATAACATTGTTTGTTTTCCTCTTCAACAGTTAGGGACTGTGTCTGTGTTCTGAAGCAACAGAGGATTGAGTTTGTCACTAAGCTTATTGTTTGTCTTATGGTTACTTGGTGAAACCAAATATCCTTCATGTATCATAATTATAATAATCTCACATTTCAACTCAATTATGGCAGTAATTATCAAATTTGAATTTTTATTAAATAATTAATATTTATCAAATCTTTACATTTCAAGATTCTAATATTCATAATCGTTTCAATTCATTAATTTTTATTATTTGTTTAGATAAAAAAACACGTTAATGTAACCGATGAATCAAGATATTTTTTAATTTATTAGAATTAATACGTGTATTAAATCAAACCTTAAAAATTCAGTAGTCATTTATACAAAATTTTATTTCACAATACCATTATGAAGTTAAAAATTGGAATACATCAATTCTAACCAGACCCTTATTTTTCTAGAGCTTTCATGGAAAAGAAAGTATTATAAGCCTCATGGTCAGAGGTTAGTTGTGAGATGGGAAGTGTTTTTTATTAATAATAAAAAAATCAACAAGCCACATAAAATCATTAGGGTAAAGTATTACACACAAAGATTATGTAAAAGGGTCAACCACATCTCCATAGGATGGGAAGAAAGCAACCTTTCCAAACCCCACCATGGCTCCACTGAATTACCATGTCTCTGCAACAAGCAACCACCACGCCACCCAAAAATTTCTTGACCATTAAACCTTTTTTTCGAACATTATCCTCACTGCATTCACATCAACATTCCAAGTTTTTCACTGTAAATTTGGTATGCTCCCAAGGTGTGAAGGGACCAATTGGTAATAATCTATGCCAACAACAGAACAGGAAAGTCAACCAAGGTATCAGTCTCCCTGTCCCTGCTAGAAAAGCAAAAGAAAGTGCTTCACTGTGACACAAGCAGCAGCTCAGAATCAATTTTGTGTTGAGGGAGTTTATTCAGCTCCAGGCACTAGGACTAAAAGTAATGCATGTTCTAAATAAAATAATGCAGACGCAGACAATGTGCACTTTAAGGGCTGCTGTAATATTGTTGTCCATACATTGGCATAATCTTGTGGCATTCTATATTGCACACTAAATACATTCTCAACCTGAAGCAATAATGTCATTTTACATAATAACTGCAGAGACTCATGTGTCCATAGGTCTTTTCATCCCAACCACCAGCCTAGATTCCAATTCTACTTCATTACTGCAATCCCATTTGCTGATGCAACCTTGCTCCTCTCGCGCATCGGTTTCATCATCTGAAAAACAGCTAGTAGCATTAGAAACTCTACATGGTTTTGCAGGATTAGGTTAATTCTTGAAATTAATAGTTGGAATTAATGGTGACTAAATGTAAATGTGCAACTGTAATAAGTGCAGCAATTTAAAAAGAAGAAAAATGGTTTTAGAAAACAAGTATAGTGTTAAGGAAGTGGTAAATCCTGCCTGGGATAGTTGACAGAGATAATTGAGACAGTTGTCGAACACAGTCCTTTAATGCTTGGAGTTCGGCTTCCTTCTCTTGTAATTTTGATTGAGCCGAGTGCAATTCAGATTCCAGGTCCACGATTTGGTTTTCCTGCTGTTCAATGAGAAGCTGAGACAGTTTCTGCTCCAGTACAGATGGTGATACTCCATGATTTTGATAACAATCAAAAGTCTGCCCCTCCAGTTCATGGAGCCCCATAGTTAAAACCTCAGTCTGCAAAAAATTTCTCCAGTCAATGACAATTTGCATACATAATTGTTAGAATTGAAAAGAGCAAGTTCATTTTGGGTCAACAAGAACTTACCATGTGCATAAATATATGTACCTATAGTTGGTGAGCCAATTTGTAATTTAAAGGAACATATAACCAGGAGAATCACATAGCTCATAGTCTAGTCAAAATTATTCAAATTTGTAAATTATTAAAAATTAATCTAAAATTGGCTAACATCTTATACATTCTTTTTTTATCTAGCTGAGGATTACGTTCGCAGCCTCACTGCTAATTATGTTGAAAATCACTGACCCCAACCATTTTCCTGATAACAGGGAAAAATTGATTTCTACTAGCCTGGATTTGTAATATTTCCATTAGATTATGTGTTTGCATGTGTGTGTTTGTAGAGAGGGGGAGAGAGAGACCATTAAGGTCAAGTCAAAAGAAAATGTGGAAAAACAACGACAGATCAATAGCAAGTTGAAATTTCCCACAATATATCTATTAGGCAGTTGTCATTGAAAAACCGACAATAACTATGCTTCTTTAGTAGCAAATAAATTATACAGTATTCAACCATTAACAATGACCAAACACTTTTAGAAGCAAATAAATTTGAAAACTTTCAACCACTAGTGAAAAAAATTATAACTTACAGAATATATTCTTCGATGATTTATTGAGTTAGTCATTCAACTTTAATCCACTTGGCTATGGGCCAGGGTTTATACTCTCTCAGTGGTCTCAAAAGGTTGTTAGGATGTAACATATGCAACTCAATTAAGGGGCAGCAATATTCTTTGTATCCAAACATTTATAATGACTGAATCTTCATGACATCAAGATGGGGGGAATCAGCATGGAGAGCAAGCATTTTATGGTAAAAAAATCAACAGAAAAACATGCAGGGATGCTTAAAAGAGCGCACCTCATGCAGATTTAATTTCATATTGTCATGGCAAGAAGCTTCTGTAGTGTACCAAGGCAGTTTCTGCAATTCAGACTCAAACTCTGCTTCCAATTGATCCATTTGCACTGGCTCTGCATCTCTCTCTTCTGTAAGAACACTACTTGTACATTCACCATCATCAACTAGAGGGAGGCTTAACAATTTTAGATCATTAAGGCCTCTGTTCTCAGTTCTCGACTTGATAAACACTTGCTGATTGCGCTTGTCACTAATTTTCTCCGAGTTTTCAGTTACTCCATTAGCAGAGCTAAGAACTTGCACACTACGCAATGATTTTCTATTTTTTAGCTCAGATTTTAATTCCCGGACAACTTTGGCAGTTTCATCCATGGCTGTGTTCAGCTTACTGATCTCAGCTGCACCTGCTGACATCATGTACATGATCCCAACACCAAGTCCCCAATTGTACAAAGAGCTATCTGAAGAATATAAGATGAAAATTAGAATGTTAAAATCATAACATCACAAATATCTTAAGCATACTGTTCTGCATACTGGAAAATGAAGATCACTGCACCTACAGATGGAAATGAACAAACTAGACCACTACAACATAAGACAAATTTCTTACAGATGACTATAAAGGCAAACGACTGTCAAGAAAGAGAACACAAGTTATTTATCTAGAACTTGTAAAACTCACAAGAAACAATAAGTTTTACTAGTCATGCAACTTTCATATAACAAATAAATTTACTGTTGAATAACCAACTAGACTTCTGAACCACTGGATGACAATTATGCTTTTAGACACCATTGGACTTCACGTGATTAACACAAACAACAAACAACAATGGTGGAACTTTTTGTCACTAGTTCTACCTTTACAACAATTGTTCTGATTATGAAACATTCTTTATAAGAAATATAACGTGAAACAAGGTCAGGATTTATGGCATTGACAAAATCAGCAACAACGAATCAAGTTTGAAATTTATTCTTACAATCTTCCTCATGAAATTTAAGTTCTCCAGCAATCAAAACAATATGACTAAGAAGAACAGACATGAGCTTTATGCAGATACCTATTTCCTCCTAAGACATCTTTATACTATGCAGATACCTATTATAACAATAAATGTGGTTATGTTTTCTCTTCATGAACCCATCAATCAAACTTAACATAAGATGATGGAATAAAAAGGAACATGCACTTAATTCAAGATTAAATTATTTCAGTTTTAAATTACTCACAAATTCTAAAGTTCTGTTTGTAAAAGGACTAGCACACCACACCCAAGTACAAATTGAGTTTTGCTTTCAGTAAGCTCCATGTCTTGACTACGAGAAACAGAGATGGTCATATGTGGTCACCTCACTTTCAATAAAGTATCATTCTATATTAGTTTTCCATATTAGAAGTCAGGAATTTCTTTCACACAGTAATGCCATTAGTTATATATCTCCAATATCATTTGTGACCACATAATGATATCTCACAAAATTCAACCGTACTCAATTCACCTAAAAAAAGGTAGTTACTATCAGTCACATATCTAATTAGAATCATCATGTAATGCCTAAATTCCCAATACTATGTTTTTCTCGTATAATAATATTAAATTACAACAGCAAAATCATAAATGTAAGGATAATTACGAATATTTTTCTCTGTGGAAACCCTAAGATTTTATATGGTCGGGGAGAAACTTAAGGAAAAGAAATTTCATGGAGTACACTTTCAAGTCGGAAATTCTATCTAAATGGCAAAAATGGAAATTTTCCAAACCCCAGTGAGTAACAACATGCAATATGATCAGTACAGTAACATTTGCCTCATTTTCTCAGCAACCAAACAGATCATGAAGCACCAATAAAAACCTAACCTTTAGAAGAACACGATCCATACTTGGAAGCCACATTCTTGGTAGTCTTCCTCTTCTTCAAGCAAACAGCAACTCTCCTTCTACTAACCTCTACACCAGCAGGTCTTTTCTCGTTCTTAGACTTGTCAGCCCCAAATCCCTTCTTCTTCCTCACATTTTTTGCCCCGCTTTTGCCACCAGACTCGGGACTTGAAAATCTAAAAATCCCTTCTTGTTTCTCGCGATTACTCTCGTACCCTGATTCATTACCACCACGTGGAACAACAGGAGACCGATATTTGACATCATCATCAAATGGGTTTGCCTCTTTCTTGCTCTGATCACCTTCACCTGTTTTTGTATTTGCACTGAACAAGTGTTTAGCCACCAGTCCCGTGGATCCCGCCGCCGCCGCTGCAGCCAACAGAACTTGCCACATTTTGCTCTCGAGAGAAAACGAAGCTTATGTTAAATAAAGAGTCAAGAGCAACAGAACTGAAGTTGGAGGAGAGTAATGGAGAGACTGCACTAAAGAGAAACCGAGGAAAGAGTGAAGGGAGTAGTTAGGTGAGGTGGGAGAGAATCACTGTCGACTTTGTCCAGATTCACATTCAGATATGTAAAGTACAGATACATGTTTCCCGCTTTGCTTCAATTACCAACTGGGAAGATTTTACCATGATTGTATGGCTTTTGGCCGAGTGTTTCGGCTTCCGTGGGGTGTCCTGCCATCACGTGATAGTCTGAATGATCCGAGGGCTGTATTCAACTATTATTTCTTACGGTGGTGCAATTATTGGAAGTTCATTTAATACATTGGATTCTTATTCGCTTTAAATTTCAAACTTAAAATGAAATTACAAATGAATTTTAAATTTCAAACCCATGGATGAGGAAGAAAATGACAATAGTACTGTTTGAGATAGACGGCTCATCTGTAATTTTCACTTCTTCTGTATTTGGATTGCACCTGCACATTTAGTCCGACGAATTGCTGACTTTACTGACGACGTTACTGACAAATGAAATAAATGGCAAATATTCGAGAAAATATTACAGTCAATATAAATGCAGCAGTTTTTAGTTCTCTGCATATTCTAATTTCTGCCAAGAATGGCAAAACTTTTCCATTGATCCATCAATCTGATTGTCTAACAAAAGATCGACTGCAAATGTAACACTGCTGCTGTCTCCAACAAATGGGCTTGCAAGGAGAATAGCATGATAAGTATTTGCATAATTAATGTCATGACAGCGGTACAAAAGCAGAGAGTTTTAGAAAGGAAAGTTTCCAGATCTTGAAGCAGCTTAAACCCGGATGGAACATGATATCTATTATTTTGAATAATCACCAACTCCCACACGCATCAAATGTTAAATCACTGGCTCTGAATAAGTTGCAAAATTAGAAATCTTGAAAGTCTGTAAACCACCCAAGCGGGATCTAAATATGGCAATATACTGTAGTTTGTAAGAATTACTGTTTACTATAACGGTTCTTTCATTACGTAGAAACCCCTGCAGCAACTGCAACATGCTGTCTTTACCACTGGCAAGAAGTCTTAAGTCCAGAATAACCCCTCCGAGTTCCAGCCATGTTTGCGTGCAATTTCCAAAATGAAGAGATCCAAAAAGGAATTACATTTGCTAAATCAACTTATCATGTAGCTTATACAAGCAATAACAAAATCCAAAACACAAACTAGGATCTACCAACCTGCCAAAAGAAATAAGGGCAATTGAGTATAAATATCAGAAGGCCATCCAACATGGCCAATAAAAGTAAACACAATTGCACACATGCACGAGGAAGAAAGGGAGAGCAACAACCAAAATTTCCAACATTTGCTATAGCAGTGCATCAAGGATGTTTTATACACTTCACAGACTGCATCAAGGATGTTTTATACAATTCACAGACTATTATTGATGGACAACAATGAAAAGTAAGCAACACTCTACAGGAAGGTAATAGCTACATCAGCAGAGTCAATTATCCATTGTTTTTACTAAAGAAAAAAAATTGAAGGTTGCATAAAATTGCATTCAATCATCTATTACCAGTGCCATCCCTTTTAGTAAAAAACAGAGTACAGTTGGCTCTGAACTCGCCTTTGTAATTACCTAATGATCACTTACACACAAAAATTGAAGGAAAAAGCAACTCAGATAAACAAACAAATTAACTTAAACATTTGACACCACAAACATAAATGATTTTCTGCGCAGAATTACGCCTTCCCTCTATTCACAAGGACAGCTGACCACAGAAAATGAGCTGCGCGTAGAATTTCTGATTCTATTCCACATTGTTTTTACCACAACATATTTTCAACAACATTTATGTGCATGTGAAATCTTAGCAACCTTACTTTGCGCTCAGATCAGAGGCTGAACCAGACTTGAGAAGCTAGTGAGTCACTAATGAAAAGAAACAAAACTCACAGGGGATAAAACATTTAAAATACATCTAAAGAGACTAAATATAACTAACTATTCTCATTTTTTCAGTTTCATTTTTGTAAGGCTGGGAGGTTCATCATGAAAAACAATAAAACTTAGGGGCCAAAGCATAAAACACACAAATAAAGAGGCTAAAATATTAATAATTAATCTTGTTTTCCAGTAGCTATGAATGGGGATAGAGCTCGACCCTGGGTACATAACATCATAAACATCAACAGGTGCTTTTAACTGACTTACTGAAATTTCCTTCTATGATTATTGTACATTTTGTTATCATATATAACAGTCCTAAACCTATTTCTTCACCACATCCACCCAACTCTAGCACTGTCATTTTTGTACGACATAAATTAAAAAAAAGAGAATAGAAAGAGGTGAAAGGAAGAAGAAAAAGGAGAAAGTTATTTTAACTTATTTGGTTTATAGTAAACAGGATCAACTTCCTTCAAAGTCCACCATTTCTTTTTCATCCAGTAATAGAGATAAAAATGGTAACAAATTTCATTCTCCCAAAACTCATTTTCTCTCAACCAAACAAATGGATAGAAATAAGTTTTCTATTCTCTACCGCTAGCTATTCCTTTCCTCTTACCCTTCCTTTCTTGCATTTCTATAACTCTGCATCTCTACCTACCAAAGTCCACAATACCCAACCCTTGGATGATAAAATCCCAAGTAATGAAAATGCTCACCAACTTTCCTAACACAAAATTTTATAGATAATTATTTCAAGTGCTTCTTAAAATTGCAACTTTCAGTTCAAAGGCCATGATAAACATATAAAGGAAGACCTGATCTTGATGGAACACCCATGCTACTGCATTAACATAAATTTCAGATTAGAAACTTATCTGAGCAGTATATAAATTTTTTTTAAAAACATTTCGGCTTTATTCATTTTAGCTAAAGCACAATAAAAAGAAGCAGTAAGAAATGGAAATAATTTGTAAGAAAAAGAGAAAAGAAATAGTAGAACTTAACTTTCAGTGCACGGACTATAGCCTTCATAATAGACAAAGGCGCATTAACATTCAACAACTATGATCCCATACTTAGGCAAAATAACTTCTATATTGAGAAACAAAAGTAATGACAAAATGAATACAATAAATGAGATTTGGCAAAAAAGAATTCTGACGATTGTTGCAGCCAAATAGCAATAAAAATTGGAGAGTAGTTCAGCATAAAACAAGCAAATGGATTACAGAATTGACACCATGTTAAGATGATGAGGAAAGTTAAAACTTGATGATCACAACCATTGAATTTTAAGTTTGAAGTTGCTGGATCAAAGTCATTTCTGTGCTTGATACTTAGTCTGAAACATCATCCATATATTTAACTCATTTAAACATTAGGAAAAAAATTAGGACCTCTAGCTAAAAATCCTCCCTTAGGTCTGCCTTAAGCATTATTACTGAACTACAACCCTAAGAACAGACTTATAATCAAAAAGGCTCCATATAATTTAATCTTAACATTCTATACCATTCTAGAAATAAGAAGCTATGCAGAATAAAGATGTAGAAAGTTCGGACAAAGCCTTCAGGCATAATAAAGCTTTCCATGGCTAATGTTTTTTATTTCGACTGATTGATCATCATAAATGTGATAATTGGAAACCTTGTGTATTAATCATGATCAAATCAAGCAGTAACCAAGTTGAGCAAAACATTACTCCCACTTTCTATGCTATGAAGATGCATCAAACTACCCAACAAAGCCCATTGGCATGTGTGGCATGCTTGGGTTAGTCCTGTCCCTTAAGCACCTATTTAGAGCCAGGTCAGGTATAGTGTCTGCTTCAAACAACAACAAAATTTGGTTTCGACTACAAAGCTTATTTTCCTAGAGGCATTAAATGAAGTTTTAACACAGAAGCCATGCACATCTGAATGCAAGAACCCCCAATGCTTCTCTGGTTTTCCATCTAAGACATTTCCGTTCCTATCACATCGAAATTATTAATGAGGGCCCACGTAAGAATGGTATAATTCTATCACACCAACCCTATAAACCTTCACAGCTCGTCTAATGCCTCACATGCTAGAGTGAACGCATGGTAATAAAAAGTTCGTGCATAAATTATATTACTGTAGAACTGCATTTCATCTTGAACTGGACGGCTACCTATTTGCTTCTGAAAGTCACAAGACCAAATTAACATTGCATAAACATACAAATGATATTCTTCCGGGGTTAATATTACTTATCCTGCAAGATCAAATTTAAAAACTGCTCTACCTCATCCAAAGATGGCAAATACACACTGTCGATTTCAAAAATTCACAACCCAAGTCGAGATACAATATAATATTGAATCAAAAACTAAAAAAGAACAGAAAATCAACGAAAAAAAAGAGATCAAAATCCCACATACCAAGTCATATTTCATCGATCAATTGCTTTTAGAACCCTTTTCATTACTATTTCTAGCAGCCCTTGCATTGTCATACTCGAACTTCAACGTATTTTGAATATGGGTAGTATCCTTGAGATAAAAATACCTCCCAAGTGCACTCTCCTCGATAGCAGGAAAATATGGAACCATCAAGGAATTCACAACCCAAAACCACCCAGCTCCGATTAATATCCCCAAAGTGGCCCCGGCAAAAACCTGGGCTACTGTATGGTAACCCAAATACACCCTTGAAAACATGGTCAAAACAGCCAAAGACCAGTGCAAAACGTTCAAAATCCACCTGTTTTTTATGCCACCCCATAGCCCGATTCCTTTACATGTTAAAAGTGTATAGTAAACTGCGAAAAAGAACATGTACTGCGAGTGACTCGAAGGCCAACCGTGAGAATCGCACATTTCTAAAAGCGCGCATGTTTCGGGCCGGGCCTGCTGGACCGACTTTTTGATGAGTTCGCTGATAACTTGGGAAACTGAGAGACCGAGAGCGAAGAACAGCCCCTGAAGTTCGCGGCGAAAGATAAAGTGAGAAACGAAACCACCAAGGCTAATGAAGACCGGTACGAGAGAGACCCAGGCTAGAAAGTGGCCGAGCTGGTCACCCTTCTGGTACCGGACGTGAGTCAGTGTCACGGCCTTTAACTGCAGCGTGGCCATGGCGGAGCGGGGAGATCTGAGTCGCGACGGAAGCGTGAACGATAAGTTAGGCAATGAGAATTGACAATCTGAGATGCGTGCGTTGGTTTCTCGAGAAACCGTTGGATGGAATTAAAAGAATTATTGAAGTAAGGAGAAGAGCTCAGAGTAGAAAGGCGCCACGTGGCAGTCCAATGAAGTAACGGGCGTAGTTAGTTTGACATGCGGTCAACTTTGACTCTCCAACGCTCGTATCACACGCTAACAAAGAAACCACCTAATAAACAGTAAAGTAGAAAGATTTTTTTCCATTATTTTGCCGAAAGGAAACGAAAAAATAAAAAATTTAAAATCTCATATTTATCTTAAACACGTTACACCATAAATTTTAATTTATTTCAATGCAAATAATTTAGTATTTGTTTCTTACGATGGTAGAGAGATTTATTTTACGTTATTTTATAAAAAAAAACTTAAATTTTATAATTTTTTAAAATAAAATTTAAATTTATTTTTATATTTTCGTAGGCAAAATTTTGTAATATAATTAATAGTATAATTTTTTTAAATACTATTTAATATTTTATTTTATATATTTTATTTAATTCAATTTAATTTTAAATTTTATAAAAAAATATTTAAAATCCCACGCAGATAAAACAAAAAGGGGCCACCATAACCAATTCCATTGATTAAATGATTCAATTTAGGTTGTCATTACATAATTCAATTAGGTCCACTCAACGTTGCATCCACAGGTGATACAGAGACCCTATTCCATTGTAATTGTTGGGTGGGCAGGATTGTATAATTTGATAAGGAGTTTTAAAGAGAATTAAAAGCAAGTAGGCCTGCAATTGGGTTATTAGCCAGCTATTTGCAGGCCAACATTGAAGAAGTGTGCTTGTGCCTAACTCTATCCTTTTAGCTAAGCCGCCCTCGGCCCTAGGCTTGATCAATGGGTACAAAAATGTGGCTCGATCAATGGCTTTGCTGAATAGGGAGCAGTCTGATTTCCAGCTTTACTACTACTACGAATTTAATTCAGAATTGTTAAAATATATTTAATAAATCTTTTATTTTTTAACTTAAAATTTAAAAAATAAAATAAAAATTTTAAAATAAATAATAAAAATATAAATATTTTTAAAATAATTAATATTAAATATTTAAAATTTTAAATATAATAATTTATAAAATGAATGGTTGACAATTTCATCTTGATCTGACCATCATATTTTTTTTTAGCTTTGGTCTTGGCTTGTCTACCATCACCCAATGTGGTACAATTAGAGGTGTTGATTGGGTAATTCATAAAATGGTAGTTTCTACCAATTGATTTATTGGGCCGGCCCATATATTTGGATTATGTATAAATAATATTATTTGTAGGATTTTTAAATAATATTTAAATTAGAACCTAATTATACACTAAGTTAATTTTTGCCTCCAATCCTTAAAAGGAGTTTGTATTATCTTTTTAATTTAATATTTATCGGTGGTAATTAGCATTGCAAAATGAATACTAAATTAAATTAATAAAATAATTATAAAAATTTTTTAATATATTGAGATAAATAGTAATGCTACTAACATTCTTCGTCATCGTTATTGCCTTTTTTTACCTCTATATTTTTGTTGTTGGTCACATTTAAATTCTTGAACTCAAATTTCTAACAATACCTGATAACACGGTATGCCTATGACCATGTTGTTATAATAAACCGAGATTGACCCGTTTGATGCCTTTATTTAGATTGGTTCGATTGGAATTTGCTTACCCTTAATTTTATATCGATATCAAATTAAATATATTTATTTTTATATAAATTATTTATAATAAACGATATATTTTATACTATTTTCATAAATGGGTATAATTATGCATGAAATATGTAAATTAAATTGCTATTAATTTGTATATCTAGTTAATTTAATGGGATGTTAGGAATATATTTGTCAAGGAATCAAATACACCCTTAAAAAAAAGTATGCAAATGTTAGGGGAGAAAATATAATTATTATAATTAATGGATGAAAACCTTTTGGACAGAAAACAAAATTAGAAAAATCAAGGGGCTTGTCTGTAAATTTTGGCGCTTGTGCGAGTGTAAAAGCGATCGATCGTTGCGTTTCTGGGGGCTTTCGAGTTTACGTTTGAAAAAACCTCAATTTGAAGTTTCTTCGCTTGAATATAGCTTCCTCTATAATGGCCGACGATAGCTTGAATCCTAACCGAAGAGACCCGATCAAGTCTTCAGGTTGGATCCCCGAAACCCTGATGCTAGGTTTTTGCTTATTGAAGCTATTGATTCTTATGTTTTCTGTTTGTTTGCTGAAAAAATTGGGAAAAAGATAAAATTGGAGGCTCGCTTTCTTACATTTCTAAGGTTCAATATATTACCGTGAGCTACCACGAGCTAGGCAAGTACTTACATTAGGTCCCGAAAGTAGCAATGTAATTACAGTAATTAAGAGGGCTATCAAAGACACGTCTTTTAGAAACAAAATACAAACTGAATTAGTTATATTCCCTTCTTCTTGATGTTTCAAACAGTATGAATTTGTATTATCAGTCATTTATGTGTCTTTTAACCTTTTTCTTTTCTATTTAAGTCTAAATTTTTGTTGTGAAGCAGTTTTCTTTTTCCTGTGGAATGTTAATTCTGTATCTGGTTTGAAGTTGGAAATGTTGCGGCGCAACGGAGAAGGCAAAATGCAGTTACTGTGGGGAAAGAAAGAAGGGAATCGTTGGTGCGTGCAAAGCGCTTGTGTAGAGTTGGTACAATTGGTGATAACAAAGTTTCCCATGATAGTGATATGATGATTGATGAAGAGCAGTCAATTTTGGAGGCTCAAACTTCATCAGCTGTGGTGGAGTTGAAGTCTGCTGTTGCACATCAGTAGGTCAACCTTACATTTCAATGAACATAATGGCTGGAGACATATACTTACACATGTCACATTACCATTTTTGTTTTAAGACTTCAGTATGAGCAGTGCGATAATTTTTTTTTCAAGTTATTTGAGCCTGTTGCATTAATTGGAATTTGATTCATTGTAATTAAATTTCCTGTGGCTATTGTTGGTTATAGGGTCCATCCTGCTTAATTGCTCTCCTAATTGTATATCCATCTTGTTACTTTTTCGGCTTGTTTGCTTATTTATGAAATAAATTGGTGCTAAATGTGTATACTCCTTGATAAGTTCAAGCTTTTTGAAGAATACAATTTATTGCTCATGTTCAATCTACATGTTTCATTTATTGTTCAACTGCTCAAAACAAATTAAAAGCAGTCTGCCTTGGTCAGTGGACATGATGAGAGCTACTGATTTGGGAGTTCAGAACATGTCATGACTTGAAAAGTCCTGCTGGGATGTGAGACTTCTAGAAAACAAGGAAAACAATATTTGAAATAACCATTTGGATATCATAAGCAAACCCAAGTAGCGTGCGCTATACTATATATTGACTGGCAAAACCTATGATGTAAGTTTTAGTGAATATATTCTATGTTGATGATAATGAGTGCTGTAGAAATTATTTCATGTAGATATATCTCCTTTCATGCAAAAGTACACATAATGAACAGGTTCTTTTAAACATGTAAGATTGATTTCTAACACTTTTGGGAACAAGAATTTTGGACAGTGGTTTTACTTTGTGGAAGGAAAGTTTACAGTCAATGTGAAACTGTTCTGCGTGTTTCTTGCTGGCATAGCTTACTTTTGTAGCATAGCAGAAGGATGCTCTGCCATCTATACTGTTGAGTGCTTAATTCTATTTTAGCTAGTTATACCTGGTATAAGTAACTAGCATGTTATCTTTTTTCTTATGCTGATAGGGGGAAAGGCGCAATGCAAAAAAGAGTGAGTGCTCTTCGTGAACTGAGATGTATATTGTCTAGATTTGAATTCCCTCCCATAGAAACTGCTCTCAAAGCTGGAGCAATATCCGTACTTGTACAGTGTCTTTCGTTTGGCTCTCCAGATGAACAGGTCTGAACAATTGATCCTATTTGGTTATTTGATTGATTTGTATCTGTCATTCTTACTGCCAATTTGTGACAAAAAAGAAAAATTATTTATGTGATCAAGGGGGTGGAGGTGAGTGGAAATGGAGGAAATTGGGAACGTGTATAGTTATCACTCACTGGTGTGTTGTTCTGAAATATTCATTTGGTGGTGTTTCCAATTCTGAGCTATGTTAAAAAAGCTGAATGATGGGCTTTAATTTATAATTTGTAATATTCATCCAAGGCTCCCATTATTAACCAACATGTTTGTCTGGTGGGAAAAATTTGATGCAACACATTTTCAAGAAAGATGATCAATTCTGCATAATTTTTGAAGTTTCTGGTATGTTTGAGATACACCAGTGATTAAATGATGAAAAGTAGTTTCTAGCAATCAGATATGAGCCACGAGCATTAGAAATGGATGGCGGTAGTCACTTTAACGATGGATTGGCACTAATGATAGTTATTGATCTTGGTTATAGTCAACAGTCCTTATTAACTATGTTTCATTATATTAGGAAAATGATTTACAGCCTGCAATAGTGCTTGTCAATTTCTGGAGTTTAAATTTATAACTTCCATTAACTTTTCTTCTCTCCCATAATGTTGTTGCAATTTTTTTCTTGAAACAAATGGAAGCTAAAATATGCAGGTTGATGGGCCCTTTATTGTTGATAAACTGTGTAGAGAAAATATATCTTGATTCTGTTCTCCCTTTTGGTTGATTGCAGCTTCTTGAGGCAGCTTGGTGCCTTACAAATATTGCAGCAGGAAAACAAGAAGAAACAAAAGCTTTGCTGCCTGCATTACCATTGCTTATTGCTCACCTGGGAGGTAGATATTGGCTAGTGCTTTTTCCTCTGTTTAAGATATAATTCTCCTTGTCTTTCTGGTAAATTTATACAACTACTATTTTTACAACTTTTTAAGCTCATAGTTATACCTGGACTGGGCAAAAAAGCCCAAGAGCCCAAAAACTGAACTGGATTGATTGGTTTGGTCCAGTTTTGGTTTGGTTTTATGTATTGAAAATACTATTTGATTTTCAAGTTTAGAACTGAGCAGTAAGCAGTTTGGTTTGGATTCTAAGTTTGAAAAATTGAACTGAACTGAAAATAAAAAAATATATGAAATTTTATATTTAAAATTAAGTAGCATATTTTAATTGGTTGAATTTATTTATTATAATATAATTATTTATATTTAGGTAAAAATAAGGTAAAACAATTCTAAAAGTTAAATTAATTTAAAAAATATTAATATAAATTTAAATTATAAAACCAAGTTAAACCAAATCAATGTTTTCTTTTCAATTTCGCTCAGTGTTGGTTTGGTTCTTATGTATGTTTCGGCCGGTTCGTTTCTAACATTTTGAGAATTTGAATTTTTTGGTCTGGTCAAGTTTTGACGAAACTCGACTGAGCTGACCCTTTCCCACTCCTAGTTATACAAGATGCTTTGAGATCAAATAAATTCTGACATATTTTGTAAAGGAAGCTTAATCTTTTCAATATTTTTGTACTGCAGCTTTATCATAGACTTATCATCTATTTGGTCACCGGGCACATTTAATCATTAGCTTTCTTCAAATAATCTGATAAAAGATTACTTGTAATTGCACTTGTTATGCAGAAAAGAGTTCCTTGCCTGTTGCTGAGCAGTGTGCATGGGCATTAGGAAATGTTGCAGGTGAAGGAGAGGAGTTGCGAAATATTTTGCTCTCTCAAGGGGCTTTACCGCCTTTGGCAAGAATGATGCTGCCAAATAAGGGTTCAACTGTGAGAACAGCTGCTTGGGCATTGTCAAATCTAATCAAGGTTTTGATGTCTTTCTGCATTTGAAAAACTGTATTTATGTTGTGTATTGATTTTGTTTGACTTGTGTGGGTGTACTAGTCTTTTTGTACGTATGCATGCCTGGCCTTTTCAAATTCCTTTTATCATATTTTCATAGATTGGGTTGTGAGGGCTTCTATGTGTGCATGTACTTGCTTGCATATTCTTCTGCTTTCCAAATTCATAACTTTACTTCAATGCATTTGGATATAGGGACCAGATCCTAAAGCTGCAACAGAACTTATTAGAGTTGATGGGGTACTGGATGCAATTCTTCGTCATTTGAGAAAAGCGTAAGTGGGAAATTATCTGTCTGGATTCCTCTTAATTGTTATATTGAGTTGCTAATGTTGGGTCAGGTGCTGTATACACTGTTCAACTGACATTCTAAATCCTCCTTTTACTTGGAAGTTTTGATTTTAAAGCACGCTGCCATGTTCTCCATCTGAGAAATATTCTTTGGTTAAGCTATTTACATGAACTCTATCTTGTTGCATGGTATGATCTATACAGGATTCTAATCTAATGAACAAAATCATTTCAGATTGAATTTTGCATGTTGAAGAGAAAACTGATGAATAAGCCAAAACTCTTGCCACTGGAAGAAGGGGTAATGAGCTGAAAGTTGTCACCATAGAAAGTTCATATTGCCTAATAATTATGAAAATTGCTGCGTGTTTTTATTCTTTATCCTGTGGATGTTTGGGAAACTTGTTTTATATGGAAAAATTTTTATAAATGGTCAGTGTGTTGTAGATGAAGTGATTTGTGGTAAAAATGCTTGTGCACATGTTTATCTTTTACTTGAGAAAGTAGAGATAAATTCTTTCCATTCTGTCTTATTGGAAAGTAGTTTTCTTCTAAGAGTATATTTTATACTGAATAGTGATTGTCCAGTACTTTCCCCAAAAAACTTGATCCTGAAAGTTGAAACTTAATACAATCAAACATATTGATGCAAAACATACGAAATTGCCTTCTCTTTTACATATATTTTTCCATGTTGAGGTATTTCAATCAAGAAGTTGTAAATCTACTTGAATGTTCAAAATTCATGGGATCATATTTCCTTCATTATTTGGATGCAAATAAGTCTAATATAAATGGTTATGGTGCTCAGTGTGGTTAAAGTGCAATAAGTTTATGTACCCTACAATTTAGCTTCAGATGCCTGTTCTCTATCGCCACCTTTTTGCTCTTGGGTAGTTGTCCTTGCAGTTGTTTTAACTTGTAACATGTTTTTAGAGTTAATATGCCTGTTCTTCTTGGCCCAGTATATGTCGGGATTCTTATCTTTCTGACTTTCCTGTCATTTTTTCCTTCCATTTAAAACCTGTCTAGCTTATGATACTTTTCACTTCAAAATGCCTAGATCTCCTCTGGTATCATTTGTTGCTCTCTACTTGCAGATGTGCCCTTTATAATGACATATTTCGATGGTTTTGGTAGTTTTTCAGAATTTGTTTATTGGAGGAGTTCTATGGGAAAATAATTAGCTTTGAGGTCCTTTCTTCTGGGAAGA
Organism: Xylocarpus granatum; assembly: GCA_019650275.1. NCBI lineage: Eukaryota > Viridiplantae > Streptophyta > Magnoliopsida > Sapindales > Meliaceae > Xylocarpus > Xylocarpus granatum. The sequence continues at coordinate 42,188 of BNST01000640.1, forward strand.
ATTATCTTCATCTGACTTTTATTAAGAAACATTCAGTATTTTTCTTCAATTTGATTTCAGAAAGAATCATTTAGTTGCCTCGATAGTTTTATTTCTCATGGAAAAAAAATTTAATCATTGGAACTCATTTGTTAAAGCACACATAATTTTATATTTAACCAAATGAACTGTCATATCAGGGATGAGGAATTGGCCACTGAAGTAGCATGGGTAGTTGTGTATCTTTCAGCCCTTTCAAATGTTGCTACTGGCATGCTGGTCAAGGGTGGTGTCCTTCAACTACTTGTGGAAAGATTGGCAGAGTCAAATAGTTTGCAGTTGCTCATTCCGGTAACATGCAAATTCAGTGATCACCTCCTTTATGAATTGTGCAATTAATTTTGTTCCTCACAATATGTCCATGCTTATTGAACAAAGATTAAGTTGATTAACTTTCTGCTTGTTCAATTGAATTGCAATACTTGCCTGAAATCTTCATGTAGCAATTTTTAATGTGATTTTTTTGCTTCTATATAGTAATATTCCTGGTATCCTGATTCATTAATGACCTTATGCTTCTTGTGGAACTTGCCGATAACATTTTCCTCTTGGAATTTTTGTTCTTTGTGTTCAGAAACTTGTTATGCATTCTAGTGAGTCTTCTAGGGTTTTGAAACTAGTGATTGAAGTTGAAACTGAACTACTGAAACAATTTGAGTACAATATTATAGTTTCATAAGTTTGATCTTCCATAACATGGGACAAGAGCATACTAGAAATGATGGTACATTTCAATGATTGAACATATTACAAAATTCATTTTTTGGAGTTTACTCAATTTTCATAGGTCAAGTTATTTCAAAGAAATTACCGTAACATAATGTGATTGATGTGAGCTTCCAAGAAAAGAATGTTATGGTTCCATGGCCAAACTCACTATAACATTCACTTTGCTATTTTACTCAATTTCCAATGTCAATGTAAGGATCAACTTCTTCCAGTTTCAGTACCATTTATTTTATTGATCTCTTTGAGCAGTAGGTTAACTTGTGTGCAACATTGCATACTACTGCGGCTACTAATTGTATGAGCTGATTTTAAGTGCATTTACTTCTTGATCCATGGTTTATTGATGAAGAAGCTTCTTCCTAGGTTCTGCGAAGCTTAGGTAATCTTGTGGCTGGTGATTCAAACACAATTTCTGGTGTTCTTGTTCCTGGACGTGAAATTACAGGCTAGTTAGTTACTCTTTGATTGTAGATACAAGTAATTGTCAGTACATGTTACAAGTGAAACATCACCTTAAATGATACTTTTACAGATGAAGTTATTGAAGTTCTAGTAAAATGTTTGAAGAGTGAGCACAGGGTCTTGAAGAAGGCGAGTTATTATTGTTAATCTTGTTTCTGATTAAATTAACATTCACCATTGCCCATTCTGATGGCTTTATTATGTTGGCAGGAAGCAGCTTGGGTGCTATCTAATATTGCTGCTGGTTCTGTAGAACACAAGCAGTTAATACATTCTAGTGTAGTTCTGCCATTGCTACTGCATCTTCTTTCCACATCACCATTTGATATAAAAAAGGAAGTTGCATATGTTTTGGGCAACCTCTGTGTTGCCCCAACAGAAGGTGAGGGGAAGCCAAAATTGCTTCAGGAACACTTGGTTTCTCTTGTTGGTAGAGGATGCCTTTCTGGTTTCATTGATTTGGTTAGATCTGCCGATATGGAGGCTGCCAAACTAGGCCTTCAGTTCATGGAGCTGGTAAGGAGATATAATAGTTAATTTGAAAATTTTCATTCAAGTCGTGGACTATAACAGTTTGAACTATGTTTTGTATGTAGTGCTTTCTGCTTTGTCTTTTTTTTTCCAATTACTAAATAGTTTATGTGTAAATTAAATAGCACGCTGCTCGAGAAGCTTAACGTTCTCTTGTAATTATTTTAATATTACGTATTCATGCTCTTCATTTTGCAAGTTAATAATTTGGCTGGGTCAATGAGTAAGTTTGCTTATCAGAATCGCAAATTGTTTTAGTCCATTAGGAAATAGTTTTTGATTTTGGCGATGATTGAAGTTGAATACAGTTTTAGCAAAGACAAAATGGTGAAGAATTCTTTGATGACAATGTTAGATTGGTTTGTTTTGCTGTCCCAATGACATTGTTTTGGTTACTACTGGTTTAACAGCTAACTTGAGCTGTTTAAAACATGTTTCATGTAGGTTTTGAGGGGAATGCCAAATGGCGAGGGTCCCAAGCTTGTTGAACGGGAGGATGGGATTGATGCCATGGAAAGATTTCAGTTTCATGAAAATGAAGACCTAAGAAACATGGCAAATGGTCTGGTTGATAAATACTTTGGAGAAGACTATGGACTTGATGAATAGAAAGGATGATGCAAATGTGAGCTATGCTTCTCAGTTTGCTAACTTCCCTGTGTACTCCGTTGCTGGCTAATCTTTGGCAGTCTTGAATGCAATGTAAAGCACTGAATGGCTGTTGATAGTTCATTCTTAACGATTTGGGTCTAATCGGATTTGCCGATGGATGCTTGTAATGAGCATCCAAGGGCTTCGGTCTCAATTTGCGTATAGCGTAGGGCCATAGGCTTTGAGAAACAATTTACTGATAGTCAAACGAAAATTCTAGTCGGATATTAAATATCATTTCTCGTAAGATCAAGGGGATACCATAATTTTTCTAAAACATTGAGATTTGAGAGTGGGATTAAACAAAAATCGGACGAGTTCAATAGGCAGTGAGAGAATTGCAGTCTTATACTTTGGTGACAACACTAACAGTTTTTGTGAACATATCGAAAGGATTTGGCTTCATCTTAGTAATCCTATAATTCTTCATAATCCGAGAGATAAAATTCGCTAATCAACTTTTGCCGATTGATTATATAGTATTTGATTAAATTTAGTAAATTTTGTGTTGGTTATGCAAGTGTGCAATTTTGGGTTGTGTAGGGAGCAGGTCATACAGCTCCAGGGTACAAGCCAAAGGAGTGTCTTGCGATGATTGATAGGCGGTTTGCCTACTATCCTCTCTAGACCCGTATTCACTGAGAGAACAATAATTAATGGAGTAAATGATCATGAAATTTGTGTGATTAAGATGAAGGTTGTACCCAAGTTTTCTTCCATTTGAATCTTATAATGTATGTAGGAACTTCACAAGAAAATCATTTGTGCTTTGTGTTCAAATGGCTCTCTTAATCATAAGTGAGATGCCTGCATGTTTGCTGTGGGATTCAGAAACAGATGAACATTCTATCGTGCAATATTTCTCCCACTATCAGGAAAAGAAAAATATTCTTTCACACAAATTATGGAAAGACCAATTTAGTGAAAGGAATCCTGACCAATTATAGGGAACTGAGCTCACTGCTTCTTCATATTCGGCTGATCGTGGCTCTACCTTTTACTTGAGAAAGTTTACTGCCAGATAATTCTTCGAGACTTCAAATTCTTCATGACAATCACATGATAGTCTGGTAGTTCACGTTTTGATTTTTTACATTGCTTTTGCATCGTCTGTCTGCTAATTTCCCTATTTGCTTTGATTCTTTTGTATGTTATTGATGCCATGGGAGAGATTTTAGTTTCATGAAGATGAAGAAGACCCGAGAAACATAGCAAAATGGTCTGGTCAACAACTAAAGGGGTGACTAGCTATGCTTTTCGGTTTGCAAACTTCCCCGTCTACTTCTCCATTTCTGACTAATCTTTGGCAATCTTGAATGCAATGTAAAGCATTATATAGCTGTTGATGGTTCATTCTTAACGTAACGATTTGGGTCTAACCGGATTTGCAGATGGATGCTTTGTAACGAGCATCTTCTTTTCGTCTTTAGGCATTATCTTGTTATATGTTTTTGTGGAAGATGTAATTGATTGCTAACTAAACAAATGTAGTGTTTGTTGCATATTATATTGAAGTAGGATGTGATTGCCCTTACTTGTAGTGAAAAATTTTGTACATGATATATTATTTTGAAACTTCTAAAGGGAGAATGCAAAACTCAAGCCATTTGTTACTTTGCCCACAAAAATTTGTATCAAGGAAGTGAAAATCCTTCTCACACCAATCAAAATCAAAATCAATTCACTGTTTATTTGTTAAAATGATAATGAAAATCAGAATGAAATTAGTTGAGTTTGTGTAATGGAAATAAGAATATAATTTTGAAGAGAGAGTGTGGAAATTAGATTTTTATTATTAGGATTATTTATTTTAAAATTACTCAAATAATAAATTACTCATGAAATTATTTGTTTTATTTAAATAATAAGTTATTTATTTTATTTATATATTTTTAAAAAAAATATAAGGTGCATATATATTTTAAAAATATAATAATTACTATTATTGTTATTAATATATTTTTTATAATTATTAACAAATTTATTATTATTATTATTATTATTATTATTAATTGTTAATAATTTTTTTTAAATAATAATAATTACAATTATTATAACAAACAATAATAATATCGACAAACATTAATTAATAATATTTTAATAACTTAATTTTTTTATTTTAATAAAAAATAAATATATTAATATAAATTCAATCTATTTCAATTTTGATTTTGTAATTACAGTAAATAATTTATTTTAATTTTCATTCTTTATTTCGATAATATTCCATTTTGATTCCAACACATTTTGATTGAAAATTAATAAATGCATTATTAAAGAAATTAATCTTATTTGTACAGCGTGCATGTAAATTTTTTTTCTACGTTATCTTTTTACTGTTAAACCACAAGAACAGCAGATTATCACAATTTTTCCTTTATAGATATTGGGTCTTCTCACTTGGGCTTTGGTCGCAATTCGAAAATAGAAGAGACCCATGGGCTTTGGTCTTCTGTTGCATGCTGATTAAGGTCCATGGCCTTTGAGAAACTGTTTGCATGTACACAAACGAAACCCTAACGGAGAAGGGCTACTATAATTTTTCTTAAACCTAGAGAGTTGAGAGTGGGTTTAGGCATTGAACGAGTTCAATACGGAGTGAGAGAGTTTGCTTCGATTCTTTTGTATATTATTGGAACTGAGTTAGAGCGGGAATTTTCAAAGCGTTTGTTGATTTCTCAAATCTTTTTGGGGAGTGCGATGGAGAAAGGCGTCTCTTTCTTGTTCGCTGGCGTCAATTTCGATAAGAAAAAATTTGCCAGGGATTTCGACAGGTTTAAGGTAGTAGTTTCTTTTCGGATGCTGTCTGTTTGATTTTCCAGATTTGTGAATTCCTGGTTCTTGTTAACACTTTGTATTTTGTTCAGGAAAAGAAAGAAGCTGAAAATTTAGTGGATAATTTTAGCTTGTTCAAGAGCGAAGAAGCTGAACCAGAGGAAGCAACGGTGTCTGTCAAGAAGAGGAAGCGGAAGTCATCTATTACTGGTATTTTTCTCTTTTGCCTTTGGCACTGTCTTAATGGGTTAATGTTAAATATTCTGTTAGCTGAATTTTTGTTTGTTCCATTTGTTTTGGGAAAAAGAAACGGTGGAAGGTTTCAATGTCTTTAAGAGTTCAAAGAAACTAGCACCTATAGTGAATGAAGAAAATGATGAAGAGGAAGATGGACCTTCAAAAGCGAAAAAAGAACTAAATAGACAAATGGAGGTTCTTTTTCTTCCTTCCGTTTGCTTTTCACGTTGTCATTGCCATTATTATGTTTATCTTTACCTGTTAAGACTTATCATTGTAATTCATCATTTTACGAGGTCAGCGGGATGCACTTTTTAGGAAGAAGTATAACATTCATGTGTCTGGGACCAATATCCCTTCTCCCCTTACAACTTTTGCCGAGCTCAGCTTGAGGTATGTACTTTATATCTCTTTATTTTTCTTAGGATATGTTACACATCCATGATATTGATTTGAGTTACTTTTAGTCTAGATTTTCCTAACATGGTTTTATTCTAGTTGAAAGAATAGTTAATGATTCATGTCTTCATGATTTCATGAATCTCCATATACAGTACTATCTAGTGCAAAGCATCAATAATTTTCTTTTGTATTAGCTGTCTTCATCCTTATTTTGCCTTTATGAATGATTATAAATAAGTCAATGCTTCTGTAATTATCACCATATGTTTATATTTGCAATGAAAATTATTTTTCTAAGTTCTGTTTGCAACATGTTGGTTTCTTCTGTTGTAAAATTTAGCTGCGCTTATATAATTATTTCATCATGGTAAGTTGCTGCTATGTGGTTTACTATTGGAGTCTTATGATGGTGGACATGTTGTATGGAGGTGGGGGGTGTTTACTGTTTTGTGTGCAGATCTGCTGATTTTGATTTGTACGATAGATAGGTAGCTTGTGTATGTTGTTTCAGTTTCCTTGTGAACCTCCAATTCACTTTTTTGATCTTTTCCTCTCAAAAAATAAGATAGTAGACACATTTATATGGGAATAATTTTTCTGGTTCTCTTTTTACTCTGTCATAGCAGTGCCCTTGTCATTCTTTTCTTATTCATTGCTATATGATTCTTGTCACAGATGGCAATTTGCTTCATTTTTCAATCTTTACAAATGTCATAATTGCTACTCCTTCTCTGTCCTTATTTCTGATTCTATACTTGCATACTATAAAGAAAATCAAAATTTATTTGGTTGGTTTGCAGATATGGATGTGAGTTGTATTTGTTGCGGAATTTGGCTGAACTTGGATATAAAGAGCCAACCCCAATCCAAAGGCAGGCTATTCCAGTGCTCCTATCTGTATGATCTTTTAATTTAATCTAAGTTCACCTGCCAATGATATTTCTGTTTTGTTTCTCTTCTTTTTTAAAAAAAATTTTGTTTCCCTTTTTCCTTTCCTAGTTTGTTGCTAAATAAAAAGACAGAAAGTTGCCTAAATGGCCTTTGACTTCATTGAACTTTGAAATGCATTCAGTTGGTGTTAATGCTTTTTAAGTTTTGCTAGGTTTTTGAGATACCTGATTAGTTGCCATTTTTTCTTAGGGTAGAGAATGCTTTTCTTGTGCTCCGACTGGATCTGGCAAAACCTTGGCCTTTTTATGTCCCATGCTAATGAAACTTAAGGTATTGTTTATTCCTTTTAACTGCTTTTTGAACTGTGCCTTTTGAATTTGTTTGATGTAGTTTCATTTTATGATTAGCATACATCAAAAGATGGCATCAGAGCTGTTATCCTGTGTCCTACGCGAGAATTAGCAGCTCAGACAACCAGGGAATGCAAAAAACTGGCTAAAGGAAATAAATTTCAAATCAAGTTAATGAAGAAAGAACTTGTAAGAAGTTCTGATTTGTCAAAATTTTCCTGTGATGTACTTGTATCTACACCACTGCGTCTACGATTGGCTATCCGGAAAAAAAAGATTGATTTAACCAGGTGTGTGCTGATGGATTATGTGTCACTCATCTAAGCTATTAAATTACAGTTCCTTTGAGTAATAGTGCATTACTAGATTATTTTTCATGCTTAGTCTAACAATTTTATTGTGAATTAGTTGGTCCTCCTTTTTTGTATGAAGTTTTTGATTTTGAATCTAGAGAATGTGTGCATGTGTTATTGTTCAACATACTACGAAAAGTGTTTTTCAGTAATTGATGACAAAATTTTATTGATTTTAATGTTATGTTCAGTAGTCGATGACGAAATTTTGTTGATTTTGATAAACCACATATATCATCAATCAGTTAAATGTCTCCTTGCCCGGACTTGGTAGGATGATGCGTACCTGCACATGTATATCTATCAAAATGATGGGAATCTTTTGGTACTTGTGGTTATTTTCTTTGATGCTTGCATGTATTGAAGTGTTAGAGTTAGGTTTGGGAAATAACTATAGTTTAACCCTAGTCTTGGTAATGTAATGATTTATTTCAAATAGTGTTGAATGTTACTCTGAAATTCAAACTCAGACAGGAGTAAGTCTAATTTGATTGGATAAAAAGATGGGTAGTAGCAGCATTGTTTGTATAAATAAATCACCGGGTCTTTCATGTTTCTTAGAACTTAAAAATTTGTGATTTATTTGGTGTGAATTTTGTTTTTCAGATTACATATTAATATGTCAAAGGGATGAAAAATAAATGAAAATTTTCTACCTTCTAGTGGGTTTTCTAGAGCTTCTCTTACCTTGGGGTAATAGTGTTAGGTAACTTGTTATATTTTTGTTTGAAATCTAAGATTAAGAAAGAGAGGAAAACAGAACAAGTCTTGCAAGTTTGAGTGAATTTAACATCCAGTTGTCTTACTAAGAGGGAAAAAATTTTATTTGATGTCTGGCCACAAGGAATTATGTACGATAGGCATATGTCATTTCATTTGCTAGAAAATCGTGCGAATTTATTGGTTATGTTTGGATGGAAAGGACATGAATCTAACTAAATGATGAATTGATATTAAAATGCTTCTGACATGAGTTTTCTTGTCGTGCAGGGTTGAGTATCTTGTCCTAGATGAAGCTGATAAGCTATTTGAGTTTGGCGACTTGTTAAAGCAGATAGATCCTGTAGTCAAAGCATGCTCCAATCCTTCAATAATACGTTCATTGTTCAGTGCTACTTTACCCGATTTTGTTGAGGAGCTTGCAAGATCAATAATGCATGATGCTGTTCGAGTTATAGTTGGCAGGAAGTAAGTATGAGAGTTTACGTTATTGAAAAAGCAGTGTTTAGCTGGTTTCCATCATGTTTCTGCAATTTTGAACAGGAATACAGCTTCTGAATCAATCAAGCAAAAATTGGTTTTTGCTGGAAGTGAAGAAGGGAAACTTCTTGCACTACGTCAAAGCTTTGCAGAGGTATGCTATTATCAAGCATGTGACAGAAAGCATGTTTGTTTTGTTACCCATTTAGCTAATCTTGTTAATAAGACCCTATTTCATTTGAAACAAAGAGGATTAGATTTGTTATTCTCGTTCATGATTTTTCATGACTGAATTTCAGTGGCAGCTTCTTGCTAGCTATGGTTTCCCATTATTTCTTCATATTAGTGCCTAAGGGAACTTCCTTCTTGAAATTTGAAAATTTCTGCTCAAGCCATTCAGAAAATCTTACATCATATTGTAGTGGTTTAGAGTTTGCTGGAATGGATTGGGGCTCTTTTAAATAAATGAAATGATAGTAGTAAATGGTGGCCACTTCCAGACACAAGGCACATAACAAGAAGTGTATATGTTCTTGTTTGGCATCGTTGGTTACCAAAATCTTCATTCCTCTGCTTGTAGTAGTCATTACAAGCCTGCTATATATCAAATGGCTGCAATGTTTTTCAGAATCTTGGTTGCCGGATAGAAAAGTGCTGCAGAAATGTACTGAAATACAATTTAATGAGCTTTTGCTAGCAATTTTTTGCTGGAATGAGTCTTATTGCAACTGTCTGTCTAGTTTGGTTGTCCTTTTGGTGTTCTTAATTGCAGCACTTCTTCATCTTCTTGTTTTACTTGTTTTTGTTCTAATATGGTACTTGGCAGTAGAGCTTGAATCCGCCAGTATTGATTTTTGTGCAAAGCAAGGAACGAGCCAAGGAACTTTACGAAGAGCTGGCATTTGACAACATTAGAGCTAGTGTTATTCACTCTGATCTGTCTGAAACACAGGTAATCTTATCATGGTTGTCAATTGAACTAGATCTCATCATTTGCATAATTTCTAGTTAGGACAAAAACTTATTTAAAATTAAAATAATGATTGAAATCTTATGAATTTCCAGTCTTAGACTAGGCCTTGATTGTGAGCCCCAAAAAAGGTTTTGCATTGAAAAAGTGCAGCTCATGGAATACATTTTGATGTCCTCTTCAATGTTTTAGGGTAATAGAAATGACCTGGCAAGTTTTTTGGTTTGATGGTTAAACTTGGGTAACGTACACACTTTTGAGTGGTGCTCATGTGGTTCCATCTATACAAGGATTGTGCATTGATGTATTGCAAGTCAGTGACATGTCTATCATATTGTTTTCTTGTTTCCTGTGCTGATTTCTTGCCAATGAATGTAGCGGGAAAATGCTGTTGATGACTTCAGAGGTGGTAAAACATGGGTTTTAATTGCCACTGATGTTCTCGCCCGGGGTATGGATTTCAAAGGTGTCAACTGTGTGATTAACTATGATTTTCCTGATTCTGCTGCTGCATACATTCACAGAATAGGTATGTTGTTCAACCTCTTGTAACCTTCATAAGTAGGTGATCTAAAGAATCTGTAATGAAAATTACCTGATTCTGCTGCTGCATACATTAACAGGATAGCCATTTGTTTTAATTTAACAAAAATTTTGGATTGATGTTGTTGACTTTCAAAATAGGTCGGTCTGGCAGGGCAGGAAGGAGTGGAGAAGCGATCACTTTCTATACAGAAGATGACCTTCCATTTCTGCGCAACATAGCTAATGTTATGAAAGCTTCAGGTTGTGACGTTCCATCTTGGATCTTGGCCTTGCCAAAACTGAAGGGTAAGAAGCATAGGCCACGAAGAGATTCAATTTCAACCAAACCAATAGATGATGAAGAGCCCATGCCAAAACTGAAAGGTAAGAAGAAGCATAGACCACAAAGAGATTCCATTTCAACCGAGACAAAAGATTATGCAGAGGCGGGGCCAAAACTTGAAGGTAAGAAGAATGTAGGCCTCAGAGATTCAATTTCAACCAAACCAAAAGATGATGAAGAGCCTGTGCTGAAACTGAAAGGTAAGAAGAACCGTAGACCACAAAGAGATTCAATTTCAACAGAGACGAAAGATGATGCGGAGGCCAGGCCAAACCTTGAAGGTCAGAAGAAGCGTAGGCCTCAAAGAGATTCAATTTCAACCTAACCAAAAGATGAAGAGTAAAAAAGTGAGCAAAGCTTTGAGCACCTCCATTTTTCAGAGTTCTCTTTGTTGTAGGAATTACTTTTTAGTTGTTTGTTAATTTAAGTTTATATAGAAATTATTCTGCTCCTCCGAACCGACATTCTCAAGGTCATGTATGCTGCATATTTATGAATGATTGAAATAGTCAAACATAACTCTTTCCTTTATTTACCTTTTCCATTAGGATTGATAAACACTGCCAAATCCTGTAAGGTATAGACGATGATGACAATGCTGTTTCAGACTGTCTTTAACTCATCTGCTGCTAAATCCCAGAAGCAATTTACATGTATCTAGCACAAACATCCGAGGCAATAAAGATAAGGAGCAAGTCAGAAATGAGCATGCATAAGAAAATGTAGAAGCTTGCTTCGGCAGCTGCAGCGACTTGCAAAGCCGCAGGAAGCTTTAGTAACAATAATTGAACAGTGGGCTTCCACGAGCAGATACCGGAAGTGTGATTTGGAGTTGGGAGCGTGATAGATTTTCTTAAGTGTGCTCTTCAAGAGTGCATGTCTGTAATGTAATGCCTCAACCTACATCTTGACTCAGCCCATGTCTCAAGCAATATAACGGGGAAAGGCTGTTATGTTGCACCAGCATCGACATGAACTCTTTTTTAATTTCTATCAATGATCTGTAAGTAACATACAAGTTGCTGGCATGCATCACAAGTTTCGAGGCATGTGTTGATGCTGGCATGGTATTGAAGTGGGACCATATAATAATTGCTGTTTAAAATCGTCTTACAATCCAGTCTGAGTTTCAAAGCACTATCTCCCTAATCCAAAATCCGTGTTCAATAATCTTAAGAGAAAGCGTAAACGCAAATTCATTATTCCTTTAGCTCGTCTTGGAAATCGGAGGCTTTTGGCCGGGACAATGTACCAGGCACAGCAGGCTAACAATCACACAAGAATATTCCCCCTACCAAACTGGGGGATGTATCTCATGAAGAGATTATAAGCGGCAATTCTTCAAACAAGAGGACTGAAATCTGCAAAACGGGTAAAAATACATTTCAATGCATTCAAAACCATTGACGAGTTGCATCAACAACTAGTCGTGGGACAAAACGTGATGTCAATAGAACTATTCGTGGGAGCAGAATTGAACGGTAAATTAAGCTATCATTGCAGCAGAAACAGCAGATAAATGCCTTAAAAAAGAGTTGGGTTCTTGCAGATGAATTCAAGAAATTTTGCATTTGAAATTTAATAAATTATGAAAAAATATTTAAACATATATTAACACATAATATAATTAATATTAAATAATTTAAATTATATTTTATTAATTTATAAATTTAATTAAAATACAATTTAAAATATTTATTATTAATTATATTAAAATCAAGATTAAAATATATCATCACTAGAGCATTTCCATCCAAACCAGTAAACGAACGAATTAGAACGCTTGAGCATTCAGTTTCAGCAGACAATCAACCGTAAACGTAGGGGAGGCCTTTGAGCAGTTGAATGGCGCGCTTTCAAGTTTTTAGGATTATTCAGGGGCAACATTGATAGCTCGATGGAGGCGTACGCCATCATGTCCACAGGTCTAAGGGTAATGTGACTTTTGACTTATTGTAAGTGTTTATTTCTTCTAATGCTAGTGAAAACGAAATGCTAATTTGCATCCATTTCCCATTACAATGCAAAACAAATCATCTTTCAAATGACTCTAAATTATGTTAATTTAGTTGGTGTTACGTAGTCCTAATCAATTTTGTTGCTATCTATAATAAAAAATAATCTTAATTATAAAATTAAAATGATAAAATTTGTATTCTTGCTATTGTAACGAGTGACATAATGCTATTGAAAATATTATATATTATGAACTTTCGACTATATTAGTCAAAAGATAAATTTTGTACAAGTATAGTGTTGCTACGTTGATACTCAAAATTACATCGATGCATTTGATGCAATTTAGTCTTAATCAAATCTTTTTAATTTTTCACAAGATTAATACTATACTTACAAAGTTATAATAAAAAATTTGCAAATTTAATTAACACGATAATTATTATGTCATTTACTAATTGTTGCTAAATAATAATCTAATTGATGATAATATTGCATATAATTAATTATTTAATATATGTTATGATCAATAAAATTGTCTAACTCTTACCTTCAAACTTAAATTTGATTTAAAGGTAGAGTGTTCAAGCACTCAAACACCAAAAAGTGAAAAAAAAATAATTACTAAGGTTCACATGATAAAATTTGTTAAATAAAATTCAAATTTGCATGTGAAAAAAGTGTTAAATACAATTATTTAATCCTTATCTTGGAGTTCTTTTAGTTAAAATAACAAATTCAACATGTTATTTTGTATCCAAATTTTATAAGATGTCATTAGTAAATCTTCAATACTCTTTTGACTCCACGAGTATATTAACAAAACCCATTTATGAATTAATTATGAATGCAGGGTTTTTGGGGCATGGTCAATGGAATTGCTGTCAGCAAACAAGCAAAAGGTAATAATTGAAGGACCTGTATGCGATTCCTCGCATGTTATCGGATGGCATCTGAAGAAAATGAACAAGGAAACTGAAACTCATGTCCAATTACAACCGATTCACGCTTCAAGTTTTGGATTCAACAGTTGGGTTCTCTGGGATCCTGAGAACAAACCTCACAGGTATCTATGCCTATCTTATTCTACTTCACCTAAATATTTAATGGTTGGAATTAAGAGTCATCGATTCTTAAATAAGTTTTAAATTATTAGATCATGCATTTTTAACGGTTAAGATTATAAATATGTTTAAAACGTTTGTATTTTTACTTAATTTTAATGAACTTAGTTAATAATATGTGGAGATAATCATATAATCACATGCAATTGATCCTATTTCACCAAAATCAATAATAAAATGTGCTTTGATTAATGATTGATTTTTATTTAATTAAAAAATAATTAGATTGAATTCAAATTGATGCCTAACATTATCTAACAAAATGAACTGATTCATTAATGTGCTTATTTATATATTTTTATTATTTCTTAAAAATATTATTTAATAAAATAATTTAATGTACTAATAATTATTTTCCATTTGATTTGTTCTTCATATAATTCGATCAAATTTGTGAAACAAATTATTATAGAAGACGAGACAAATTCAAATGGCATCCCGCAAGAAGAATGCTACAAAATTATGCTTTGGAGTTTTCATTTGCCAAGTTACCATTCACAATTTACAAATTTGGATAGTGTCTATTACCAAAGATAAAATAGATAATAGGAAAAAAATTGTATTATTATTTATAAAAAATTTAAATTAGTGAAAAATATAATTCTACGAGTGAAATCTCAATTCTTTTATATATATATATATATATATATAATAAATTTGTTTGTAGTTGTCGTAATTTTTTTTATAATTTTTGGTTTTAGTTAAAGATGGGGAATATTTCTTGTTTGTGACTTGAATCTAAAGCATAAATGATGACCATGATCTTTTTTGGCAAAATTATTTCTTAGTCTTCCAATGTATTGAATTAACTAGTGGATGCAAATTTGATAGTGAAAGGTGCAAGTCAATAATGTAAATTTCTTGCCAGTCAAGTTCATCATTTGATTGTTAACAATTCATTTGAGCCTCTTAATTTGTTTTTGATAATCTCAATTCACCCTTCAACATTTTAAAAACAGTCAATGCAACCAACCCCAAACTATTTTCAATATTATAGCTTGTACGTTAAATTAAATTGGCTTAATGAAAATTCTTAACAATAATAATAGGATTAGTATAGATGATCATTAAATTGTTTATTAATATAAAAAAAATTAAAAAAATGAATGAAATAAATAATAAAAAGAAGAAAGAATTTTGATTTTGTCAACTTTCACACTTGGTGCAAAGTTATATGGTGGAAGTTTGAAAGTAATTTATTGCAAAATTATCTCTCAAATGTATATAAAAAAATTAGTTTATTAAATAAAAAATTCATCATTAATATTTAAAGTACAACATAATCTTAAAGAAATAATTCAATTAGTTTGAGCGCTCACTATAAAAACACTAAATTTGGAGAGAAATTTTATTTAATTTTTATTTGTTTATGTAAGAATGGAAGATGAAAAATAAAAATAGGGAATATAAGTCAATAACCAAACACAAATTAGTAGAGAGAATGATTTTAATCTCTCGTAATAAGATACTGTAATTCTATCACTATTTATTTATAAATCAAGATACAATTATGAGGTAATTTAAAATTTTGAGCTCTTCTGTAACAAAATCAATATATAAACAATTTCGATATTTGACAATAGGATCTTGAAATTCAATCCATATTAGTATAAAATTGAGGTATAATTTTAAGTTGTTTTATATATTACAAATGCTAGATTAAAAATGTACCTTTAAAATAAATTTTAAATTATTGATAAATGATCGATATTTTCAAATCAAAAGGTAATGTAAAAAGGACAGATAACATGATAATTATATTTCAAGAGTTCTTAATAGTTGTAATAGATCATGAACAATGAACGTGTATTCACTATCAATAATTTATTAATAAAATTTTGTTAATATAGTATATGCTATTAAGAACAGTCCTTTCTAACAATAATTCACCGCTAAGAAATACTATTTTTCTAATAATTACACTTTTAAATTGTACCTTGTCTATAATTAATAAATAAACAAT
Organism: Xylocarpus granatum; assembly: GCA_019650275.1. Classification (NCBI taxonomy): domain Eukaryota; kingdom Viridiplantae; phylum Streptophyta; class Magnoliopsida; order Sapindales; family Meliaceae; genus Xylocarpus; species Xylocarpus granatum. Next base: position 57,689 of record BNST01000640.1, read on the forward strand.
TTTGATCTCTCGAAATATATCTCAAGAATCTATCTCTATTTATTTAAAAATATAAGTTAAATTCTTAATTGTTTTGTGATAGAATTAATATATGCTTGTTTTAAAAGATATTTAAGAATGCATTATTTAAAAAAGGAAAAAAAACACCATTTTGGTTTTGAATTATATATGTTGTGGACATGAATGGAGCAAGGCATGAAGTGCCAAAGGTGTTGGGTGCTTAGCAAACAAGGGACTACTCAAAATCCATTTTCTCATCATTCTCTCAATTTTCCTAACCTCTCTCAATAAAGCAATTAGTTGTAAAATTAAGACATGAATAAAGGCTTGTCACTCACCCATTAACTCTATTTTTATTGTTACCCATCTAATTAGATTGCTTTAAAATTATATAATGGATTGCATTTTTCTAGTGTAAAGTTTTCATAATATTAATATTTTTTTTTACAAAATTCCTAACTCATGTATCAAATGCGAATTGTAATTTAAAATGTGAGACTTAAAATATATTATAAATTTTGATTTTATATTCGCACTAATATTGTATTTGTTAATTTTAGAATTTTATTATGAATACATATTAAGTAGCATAGCTATTATAAATTTACAACATTATTTATTATATCAATTTATGTCGTATTTTATAAGTGTAGTGTTACTCCTTGCCTAATAAATAATATATTTATAATTTTTTTTTGTCTTTGTACTCCTAACCACTTGAATGATTAATTTGATGAGTCTAATAACAATCTTATCACAAAGTTATTTAACTTGTGTTATACGCATTCATGTGTCACTTTCTTTTGTTGAAAAAGTAGCCAAATGGTTCATTCATTTACAATCAATTTTGGCAACAAATAACTTTATCTATATTGGTAGAAATGATGTTATTTTGGATAAACTTTTTAACTTTTACACGGTCTAATCATAGTGTTTCTTGAAATTGTTTAAAATATTTACGTTCTTGTTAAACATTAAAAGATAAATTGACTCAAAGTCTTGAATTTGATTTTACTCAATTGAATCAAATCGATAATAAAAAATAAATTGAATTAAAATGAATTGACATTATTAATTTTGTTCAATTTAAACTTAATCCAATAAACAAGAACATAAATTTGGTCATTTTCGGTTGATTTGAACCAAACCTAATCCAAAAACTAAATCAATAATTATTGGATTCAATCTAAAACCAACTTAATAGAATTTCAAATCGATCCAAATGAGTTTGAATTTATCTACCCTTTTACTCCTTCAATTTTTTTTTCGCCTCACCAAAAAGGTTAGATCTCAATTTTTTACATAATTCAATTTAAATTTATAGAAAGTATATTTATAATAAAATAGTTACACCTTTTAATTGATATATATATATATATTATATATATATATATATTAGTTCTTATAAAATACTTTTAATTATTCTATTTTTAAAATTAATTATAAGTATAATAATAAAAAAATCTTTTATTATTTATATTTATTATTTAATTTTAAATATTTTTACATTTTATATAAATTTACAATTCTTCTCTCCCCTTTTATTTTAAACAATTAAGTCACGGTTTTTTAAATTAAAAAAGGCAAACGTATGTAAAGCTACTTGCTAACAGCTACGTTGTTACCAACTTGTGACTAACACAAAAATGCTTATAAAATTTATATTAAAATATCGAGTTGTAAAAATATATAAAAATTATATTAATATATAAGTGTACGTGTGTATTGAGAAGAATCGAAAGGTTTTTGATTTTATATAATTTTTTAACTATTAGATCAATATATTTTTAATGATTAAGATTAAATATAATATATGTATTAATTATATTAATTTAATTTTAATAATTAAAAGTGTATTGAAATAATGGTTAAAAAATAATATAAAAAATTATATAAAATTAAAGAGTTAAATGCAATTACATGACCCGGGACGATGGTGTGAGCAATGTATACTTGTCTATTTGGTGATCTTTGCAGGGTTAAAACATAAATATAATAATGTTTGGGGTAAAAAATTGAAATAACAAAATCACTAAATGCAGACAGGATTTACAGTTTTACCGGCGTTGACAAGTCACTGGGTCAGTTGCCAAAATAAGAGAAGGGAAGGTATTGAATCATTTGATATACTTCACCAATAAAACAGCGGCGATCAAATATTAAATAAATATTTAAAAATTAAATATAAAAAATTGGGACCCAGTTGACCCAAGAAGTGGGGTCACAGTAGCAAGAATCCAGCTGGTTCTTCCTCACATCATCAATGAAATCTCTTCTTGTCAAGATCTGATATTTTCTCTTCTTCCTTTTAGCTGCAGCTGCTCTCTCTTCTCAGACAAAGGAGAAGACAGAGCAAACTCTTCAAAGTTCATAGCTTTCTGCTAGTACAAAGACAAAGACAGAAACGCATCTTGTCTTTTTCCCTTTTGAAGCAGTTCTTTGAGATCTGTCGGTCACTACTTTTGTTTACCGGTAAGCTTCAGATGTATCTTGTAATTGTTCAGCAATTCATTTCTTTTATTTAATTTTTGTACGAATCTTATGTAACTGGTGCTGGGGAACTGGGAAGACATTAACTTAATTGTTCTTGTATTCTTGGCATTATCTTTTAATTTCTCTGGTTTAATCTAATCCGAGATTTCTGTCCAAGGTGACGATGTCTTTGATTAATATTTACTGCTATGAATATCTAACTGAAGTGTTGATAGTAATCAGAATTTGTGCTCATTAAATTTTGTGGTGTGGCATTGTGTGGAAAAAGGTAATTCTTTTATGTGCATTTGAGTGATAAATTTTGTTTTCTCGTTCGGTTTTTGGAAAGGATTCGAATGATAAGGTGATGGGGAGGAAAGGAAAGTGGTTTTCTAGTGTTAAGAATGCTTTCAGCCCAGAATCCAGGGAGAAGAAAGACAAGGTTTGACGAATTTACCATGTCTACTTTCAGTATTGTGGAATGTTTGTTATTTTGGATGGAATTTCAGTAATTTTGGTAGTTGTGTTACCAGAAATCGAAGAATAAATGGTTTGGGAAGGGAAAAGATCTTGGTTCCAGTTCTGCTTCTTTAGAAGCTGTCAATACACCTCCACCTCCAGCTCTCCCTCCTCTTCAGCCAGTGGAGGTAAAATTAACTGTAACGGAGAATGAGCTCAGCAATCATGCAACAACTGAGGCAGTCGCTCCAGCAGTGTCTATGAATGCTGATGTTGCTGCTGATCTGGCTGTCACTGAGGTCCCACTGGCTACAAATCCTCGGTTTGATGGCATATCAAAGGAGGAAGCTGCAGCAATTAGGATTCAAACAGCATTCCGTGGTTACCTGGTATGTGTTATCTTGTAGCATTTCATCTTGTTACTTTGAGCTTTGTGGTTCATTGGAGGATCTACCGGAGATTGTTTCTGTATTATGTCATGTTTTGTTATGATCTTATTTTTCTATTTGCTGGGAAGTTACTTTCATGTAGTTTCATGTGGTAAGAGGCAAATATCTGAGCCAGTTGTGAATTCAAATCTTGTAATAGGCATGATTTTGAAGAGACTTGCCTTGATACATAAAATATAGAATGAAAAAAGAGGCAAGTTTTATCATACTAAATGACAATGCAGCTCAATAAATTGAGCAGTATTTGTTAATACATGTTGGTGATAAGAAGTTTTATGGTAATGTGCGTGTGCATGTGTGTGCGGCATGCAATTGAAAAGATGTATTATAGGGCTGTTTATCACTGAACATGACCACATGTTATGGTGACTATTTTCCAAAAGTTGAAAAGAAAATTAAATGTCTGAACATCTTTTTCTTTGGCTATTGTTGGTTCTGTCCTTTGATGCATTTTCATTTTGGAAGTTTTTATCTCCTGGAAAAATCTGTTTATTATCATAATATATCTGAGTTTTGGGGGGAATTTATGAGCTGGACCCTCACATTTCTTGTTTTAGGCACGACGGGCATTAAGAGCTTTGAGGGGGCTTGTCAGGTTAAAGTTACTAATGGAGGGACCTGTTGTGAAAAGACAAGCCTCTAACACCCTCAGATGCATGCGGACTCTCTCACGTGTGCAATCTCAGATTCGTTCCAGAAGGATCAGGATGTCTGAAGAGAATCAGGCTCTTCAGAGACAACTCCTACAGAAACATGCCAAAGAGCTTGCGACAGAGGTCTTTTTTTATACTCTTTGTTTAACATCTCTAAAGTTCACTTCTAATGAGTGATTTGTTCGCATTATGTCTATATCACCTTAAATGTGAAAGTGTTGCAGCTGTTTGGAAATTTAGATATCTGACAGCTAGGATTAGTTTCAGTGTGTATCCAGTGAAGTGAAAGTTGGGATCTTTTAGAGGTTCACTATAATGTTTCGGTTATCACACTTCTTTATGTTTGGTTTCCCAAGGAGGCAATTAACTTTCCATCTAAAAAATGTTTCATTAGCTATTTAAGTGGCTTTCTGCTTAGTGCAATTATTTTGAATGTTGAAACAGATGGGTGAGGAATGGGATGATAGCCTACAGTCAAAGGAGCAAATCGAGGCAAATCTGCTGAGCAAGTATGAAGCGGCTATGAGAAGAGAAAGGGCAATGGCTTACTCATTCTCGCATCAGGTGACCTACTTTCTTTCTGTTTTACACAGTTCGCTTGAATAAGAGCATTACTATAGCTGTGCTGAGGAGACGGAGAGGATTTGGGGGGGGGTTGTCTTTCTGTGGATCTGGGTGAGGCTGAGAAAAAGAGGAGGAAAGCTCAAGCTTCGTTATAAGACAGTTTTATATGTAAATAAGATCATGTAAACATGAAGGATAACTAGTGGACTTTGTTCCACAAATGAGTGAACTATTATATTTCTAACATGTTAAAATTATGTTGATGCAGGAATCACAAAATAGTTTGTAACTAGGCTGAAGTTCTGTTAAACCTTTTACCTATGATTATGTGCTTTGAAATGATTGTCTATGATTGAAATCTGGCTTGTGTTTTCATTTTCTGGTTTTGTAAGTATTTCATTCTCCAATTTGAGTTACTAGAAAATTAATTGGATAAAGTTTTGTTCTAACCTTTCTTTGATGCCACTCAACAGCAAACCTGGAAGAATTCTTCAAAATCTTCAAACCCAATGTTTATGGATCCAAGGAATCCCAGCTGGGGCTGGAGCTGGTTGGAACGTTGGATAGCAGCCCGGCCATGGGAGACCAATAGCTCAAATGAGAAAGAACCCAACAACGACCGCTCATCTGTAAAGGTCGGAAACCGTAGTATTGTTGTAGGAGAAATCACCAAATCCTATGCTCGCCACCAATTGAATTCTGATAGTCATTCCCCAACAACTAATCAAAAAACAAGCAAAACACCAAAACTTCAGTCTCCATCAACTCCTACCAAGGCTGCATCTTCAACAGTCGCAAGAAAATTGAAGTCAGCAAGCCCAAGGGGCAGTACTTCAGGTCTGGATGATGACACCAGAAGTGTGGTCAGCACGCAGTCAGATAGATACAGAAGGCATAGCATTGCAGGTTCATCAGTTAGAGATGATGAGAGTCTACTCGGTTCTCCATCAGCCCCACGTTACATGGTAGCTACTGAGTCTGCAAAAGCCAAATCCAGGTTACAAAGTCCATTGGGAGCAGAAAAAAAGGGGACTCCTGAGAAGGCATTGTCAGCATCAGCAAAGAAACGGCTATCTTACCCGCCTTCACCGGCCCGTCCTAGGCGGCATTCTGGTCCACCAAAACTGGACAGCAGCATCAACACCGAAATCAGTGTCACCAATGGAAGCAGTTAAGTCTGTTGGCAGAGGAAGGAGAGGAAAGCAATGACTACGGAGAGTTCCTGGGGAATGGAAAAGTAAGCATCATTTTATTTCAGAATCTTCGTCAACTGTTGGTTTGGGGTGAAATCAGCCTCATGAGTCACTCATTCCATCAGCTTGGCTCTCATTCATCCTTATTCATCTGTTTATTGTTTATAGAAATCAATTTATTTTCCACGTGCATGGGTTCTTGACATTCAAGATGTTAACTAATTATGTCTGAATTTGAATTTTACATCATTGTATTTTCATAAAAGAACGGTTGTCATGTTGGTGGAATTCTTGATTCATTGAATCAACTTGTAATGAATACTTAATTTCTTGTTGTTGCTCATTCAAAGTTCACAGTTTTTACTTATTTTCAACTTAATGATATTATTGGAATATCGTTATATTTTATAAAATTTATATTTTAGTTGATTGATATAATTAATAAATATTATATAATTATATTTATTTTTAATAAAATTAAACAATAATAATAAAAAAATTATATTACAACTATAAATAATAATAATTGATGATGTTACGGACTTTTTACGTAATAATAAAATTATTCTTTTGTTTTTAAGAATTTATGACTTGAAAACTTTTTTTCTTTTCTTCTTCGTCTTAAACCTAATTTCATAATTTTTTATTTTTTAAAAAATATATTTATCTCCAATTATATGTCAAAAACCTAAAACACTAGCCTTTTAGAAGATTCTTAACCCTCATCATAAGTCTCACCACTCGTTGGTGTAGGTGATTCTTACCTCACTAATGGGGTTGTGGTAGAGCGTAGAGATCCATAGACTAAGTGCAAACTTATTTATTTGTAATATTTTTTTTTATATAACTTTACATTAAAAAAAATTCTTTACGTAATATTTACGATGATATAACGAAATTATTTAATTAATAAAATAATAAATATATAATAATAATTATTATTATTTTGCTCACTAATTAAATGGTTTTCTCTTCCAGAGGATGAGAATTTTGCTCTGATTAAATGGGGAATTCATAGCCCAAGCCAACAAACATTTTATATAACCAAATATTTAATTTCAATTGACCAAAGTGCCCCTGTTTCACAAATTATTTCGTACCGAAAAACCCTATTAAACTCAAAACCCAGAGTCAGCGAATGTCCATGTCCATCCCCCTTATTTCGAGCTCTCAGATACTGCAGGCATGGTGAGACCTCTCTCTCCGGAGAATTCAGTTTGTTTTTATATTCTTCATTCAATATTTTGTTTATTTAGGATTAGAAGCTCTAATTTCATGTCAAATTTTGTTTCTGGAGCAAAATATGCGATCTCTCTCTCTCTGTAAATCGCGTTTTAGGGTTCCATAAATTTAGGGTTTTTTTCGATCTTTAAGTTTGATATATAGATCAGAACTTGATTAGATAAATCCTTTTATTACAAGGCGTCTGTGGTGTTAATGACTAATCCAGATGCTTCTCAAGGTTTCATTTGGTTGAACCCTGGGTAAATTGACATATTCGTTTTGTCTTTTAATATAAATTGTATTTTTGTTTTGTTTTTAACTTGTTGAAGATGGGTCCTACATAGCACAAGCTTGTTAAGATAATACGCTCCATCAATTATGTGTTGTGCGTTATGAACTAAATTATGTGAAGCTGTGCAATCCAGTGGTACTGCCGTGTTCTTAACCTGTTGCACAAAGCAGGGGATTTCTTTGTTGTCAAAAATAATAGAGTTTGGGTTATCTGGTTATCCGTTTTGGTTTTCTTCTTTAAGTGAAAGAGGGATGTTGGCAACAACATTTCTCAAATTTGACCTTATTGCTTTGTTGTTCATAACATTAATTTATGATTATGGGCATAAACTTTTGAACTTATTTTGATATGACTATACCCAAGCAAAATCAGGAAGGCATATTTCTTATATGTATTATTGTCATAACCTACATACTACTTACTGGACCTTACATGTAAAAAGTCAAATCAGGTTGCGCCATTGATAGCAGGACTTGCAGTAGCAGCTGCTGCTTATGCTGGTAAATATGGCATCCAGGCGTGGCAGGCATTCAAGGCAAGGCCACCAACAGCTAGAATGCGGAAATTTTACGAAGGTGGTTTTCAGCCTGTCATGACGAGGAGGGAAGCGGCTCTGATACTTGGGGTCAGGTAATAATTGATACCTTAATGGTCAAATATAGCATTGGTCAAATATTGCATTTATCTTTCATTTTTGTTTAATATCATTTGTTAAAGATAATTAACTTAATTTGATGCCAAGGCATTAGCCTCGGGGAGGACCTCTCTTTGTTGGGATGATCTTTCTTGTTTGCTAGTTGGAATTCACTTATCTATTCTTTTGCTTTTTATCTCAGTTTTAAATTAGTTTGAGCTTGGCTTGTTTGGAAAGAATCTGGATTGAAACTGAGTTCTTGTTCAATCATCTAATGAGCGTCAATTGTCCGGGACCTTTGAAAATTTGACCCTAAGCTGTTAATGATTGGTTGGCTCTGTTCATTTAGAGCCAGTCTGAAGTTGTGTTCGTTTGTGTGTGGTTTTGAGTGATATTTCTCATTCAAATTTCCATCTTACTGTAGCTAGTTTAGCAATGCAATCTTTGTGATCTAGGATGGCGGCCATTTTTCTTTTTCTGAGGGTGTAAATTTATTCCAGTTGCACACTTTAACTCATATTAGAAGCCACACTTTTGGTTTTAGAATTGCACTTTGCTAGATAGTATGATACAAACTTGTGTTTCTATCTTTCTCCTGCAATTTTTGTTTTTGTTGTAGTGTCTTCAATAAAAATTGTACATATCTATATCTTAGCCTTAATTTGTCCTTTTCTTTACAAAAGTTATTTACTTTTTTCCTTCGTCAGAGAAAGTACCCCAGCAGAGAAGGTAAGAGAAGCACATAGGAGAGTGATGATTGCAAACCATCCAGACGCAGGCGGTAGCCATTACCTTGCATCTAAAATTAATGAAGCAAAAGATGTCATGCTCAGAAGAACTAAGGGCAGCAGTTCTGCATTTTAATGGGATTAACCTGTTGCATCTCTTGATTGTCGAGCCAAATCATGGAGATTATTCTTCAAATGATACTTTTTGACCCATTAGTTGTATGCTAGATAGAAAAATCTGATTCTTTTTCCTGTTAAATGAAACTGTTAAATATGAGGAAATTATTGTATCGGCTTGGATTTTTAGTTATCGGGATATGATCAAATTGATGGCAATCATTGTTCGTAGTCTCGGTGGCACCAAACGTAGCTGTTTTGTGTTTGGTTTTCTCGTGATACCAGCCTGTAATCTGTAAACTCCAAGTGAGTTTTAATGACACCTGGTTAACTTCGAGGATGTGGTAAGGTTTTAAACGTTATTCGGACGTTTAATTATTTAAGTCGGCCAAAATTTTCCCTAGCTGAAGACAGCGTCCGTTGTACTGTGAAATTAGAGTGGAAGTTTAGGAGCGTTCTCCCTAGCTGGCATGGTTTACAATTTTGATTGACATTTCGGCAGTCAGCAATGTCTGAAGGCAACTGGCCTGCACACTTCTCCTGTGGTGGAGAGAAGTTTTCGGTATGTCTCTGTACATCCGGTTTGAATTTGAAGACTGTCCTACTGGCTCGCTGACATGACGTTGGGAAAGAATATTAATGACTGGGAAATTCAAAACTCCACCATTAAACAAATGACATGTTAAAATATCTCGGCCTTCTTGCTTTTAAGCTCTCCTTCCAAGAATTGAACAGATAGAATTCCCTCTTTGATGCTCTCTGGGTAGCAGAGCAACGTGTGGCATTTACACAAAAATTAGGAGAGAGAAAAAAAATTTAAGAAATACCCGAGTGAATTTGTAACGAAATACTCTTCTTCGTTCAGTAGAACAATTAGTAACACTATTCTTGTTTCATATCTCCTTCGGTTGGAGTTTCACCCGTTTCCAATTTTCTGTATAAGCTTCCAAAAAGCTTGGAAAATATCTGCCTGTGACATTTTTCGCAGGAAAAGAAACAAGAAAAGTATCCGTAGTCTGGAGTTCATGCACACCGGCCGCTGGTAAAACCCGGCTTCCGATGATCGAACTATTGATCTGCCATCCCCCGTTTTGAAGTGTAAGCCAACAAAAATGCAACTTTCCAAATATTTCGGAAAGTCCGTATTAATAAAAATGCTTCAAACATCTATAACCAGAAGTTATTATTGCCCTTTTGTTTGAAGAGCACCTCCGAGTTCTTTTCACTAGTGGACAATCACTGCTAGAATTAGGGTGTACATAAAGTAGACGAACCATCTTCCCGGTGATAATACGATCCATTATTGCATCCTAATTTCTTTGAAGGGAAATTTTTTAAAATAACTTTATTTGTACCCCTCTTTATATTTATAACCAAACCTAATTTATTCTTATCAAACTAACTACTTTAGACCATTTTACCCCAAACCTAAAACACAAACCCTAAAAACACGGTCATTCATTTTGGAGAAAATTCATTTTCTTTACATTGCGTTGCTGGGTCACTCACGAGTTTCATCTTCGACAGCAATTTTCCACTACAACAACAATCAGAAAAAAAGGTTAGTGTGACTGACATTGGATTGTGTTGTTGCCATCTGTGTGTGCTTACAAATAATTTTTCAGATTTTGGCATGAATTTCCATAATTAGAGGACAAAATTAAACTTGCTGTGGTAGTTTATTTGTTCGTTGTTGGTCAAATGTTGACAAAAAGGTAGAGAAGTAGGCGTGTAGATAGGGAAAATTGTAGCAAATAGGTCAATTTTGGGTGAGATAACGCAGAAAACGCCGGAGGAGGACGACGCTTCATTGCGAAATCTGGGCGCGTGGACCTCACGCGCCCAGAGTGAGTATGCAAAGTTTCTGGGCGCGCCCAGAGCTTTTTGGGCCCTGGGTCCCCGCGGACCCAGAGCCTGTTAGAGGCCATCTGGGTGCTGTGAACCCCACGCCCAGAGGTGTTTTTGGGCCCTGGGTCCCCGCGGACCCAGGGCCCTTTTGGCTCTGTCTGGGCGCGTGAACCCCACGCCCAGAGGTGTTTTTGGGCCCTGGGTCCCCGCGGACCCAGGGCCCTTTTGGGCCCGTCTGGGCGCGTGAAGTCCCACGCGCCCAGAGGATTTTTTGGGCCCTCTGGGCGCGTGAACCCCACGCGCCCAGGGCCCTTTTTGGGCCCGTCTGGGCGCGTGAACCCCACGCGCCCAGAGGCTTTTTTGGGCCCTGGGTCCCCGCGGACCCAGGGCCCTTTTGTGCCCGTCTGGGCGCGTGAACCCCACGCGCCCAGAGGTGTTTTTGGGCCCTGGGTCCCCGCGGATCCAGGGCCCATTTTGGGCGGTCCCAGGGCCCATTTGGCGCCTGTCTGGGCGCATTGGGACACGTGCCAAGAGGAATTTGAAATAAATTTTTTTAATATTATTTTTATAATTATTTTATATTTCATTTATATTTTATTACTTATGTAGATATTTTATTATTTATTTTTAACTAATTACTAATTATTTATTCTGTGCAGATAGAAATGGCAACTCAGCCTCGTTTTAAGATTCCAGTAGATGAGCACTTTCACGCAGAGACGTGTTGTATGGCGAGATTTGCGTGCTAGACCAAATACGGGGTAAATTAAGTGAGACTCAATTAGGTATGTTTAGGCAAACTTGTTTAGGGCCATTTGTTAGACATAGGTAGTTTACATCATTCACCTATTTTAATTCATTATATGATGTTGCATGAGATAGATTTAGGTGCTAACCCAAACGAGATGTGGTTTTTAGTTGGTAGCCAAATGGTTAGGTTTTCACGAGTTGAGTTTGGGTTGATAACCGGACTTAGGTGTGGGCATTTTCCCTACTTTAAATTTGGAGGATAGTTCTCGTCTTAGGGATATGATATTTGGGGATAGAGACGTGATCACCTTAGACGATCTAGATTTAGTATTTGATGTTTTTGATTTTTCCTCTCTTTCGGACGTAGATGTAGTTAGATTATCTCTCTTTTATTTGGTTGAGAGGTTTTTATTTGGTCGGGATGGTAGATCACATGTCGACTTTTGGATTTTAGATATTTTAGAGGATTTAGAGGAATTTAATAGATACCCGTGGGGATCTGCCGCCCATCTCTTCATCATGCAATCTTTACGTCGATCCGTTGCCAGCCAGCACGTCAAATATAGGAACTCTGCAGCGCGGTTGGAAGCTACTGGGCGGCAGTTTAAGGGAAAGTATAACATCACGGGGATGGCCATTGCATTTCAGGTATTTATAGCAAAATAAATGTAATTGTTTTGAGTATGTTTCGTGTTGTAATGCTATAATTTATGCCATGTAGGTGTGGATTTACGAGAGTATCCCTAGCCTGCACCATAGGTTCGCTACTATCGTACGCGACGGCGTCCCGCGTATCATCCGCTGGAAGAACATTAAGCGGAATTTGACGCAGGCGAGCCTGTACCGACATCTTTTTTCAGCGGATCCACTTCAGGTTGTTCCTGCTTTACAGCCTGACGGTGTAGAGATGGAACTACCTCACGTGGTTGAATTGATAGAGATTTTTCAACCACGAGGTGCGTACGGGGGTAGCGTCCTAACGACCTCGAGTTATGTTGAGGTATGATTTATGAATATGTTCACATGTTGATACGTTGTGTTATTGTATTCCTAACGTATATCTTTTTTCTCAGTTACCGCATCAGTCTCCCGCGAGGTCACATCATTCGCCAGCAGGCTCACACCATTCAGCACCTGCCTCACACCATTCGCACCAGCCTCACATCATTCAGCACCTGCCTCATACCATTCAGCACACGCCTCACATCATTCCACCCCTGCATCTTATCATCGTTCCCCAGTCAGGTCACATCACTCGGCCAGTTTCCCACATCATCATTCACCTGCACCACCATACATTGACGAGGAGTTTAGGAGATTTGTTGAAGATCGATTCAACTCCCTAGATGAAAAGGTGCGCTACATGCGGCAGGACATAATGTACATTCGAGATGATGTTGAGAGGATAGAACGGGGTATCCACGATGATATGCAGCGAATGGAACACGAAGTAGTGGGGCGGGTAGACCAACTATCAGCAACCCTTCAGGCATGGATGGCATTTAGCGGCCGTCCACAATCACAGGTTAGTTAACTTACTCTATCACATGTGCTGTTCTTTATGTTCAATTACTATAACTCATTACGGCCCTGCGTTTTGTGTTTTAAAGGACATTCTACCTCAGCGTCCCACAGAGCATGAAGCGAGACCGTCATCCAGCATACCACCCGAAGCTGACATTGTTATTGCAGAATCAGAGTGGGAAGGTGAAGCTGGATGTAGCCGGTTTGGCAGGCAGTACAGGCGTGGTCCGCAGGAAAGAAGCCCATACACTAACCCAGATAAGAGGGCGCGCACAATCAAATCCAATAGGGAGCTACCACAGTATCCGGCCGAAACTGTGATTAACCCTATGGCCCCTTTTGAGGACAGTGTTTATGCCGCATACATTACCTGGTTGGAGGAACCTGACGCTGCCATTGAGACGCGGGCTGTCACTATCACGCCGAGGTGGCTTCGTGGTATCTCAGACCCAGATGCACAATTAGAGGATACGGTAAGTCATACACCCACCTACTCAGCCATTACTTGGTAATCGTAGAATGTGAAATCTAACCTCTGTTATTTTATATTGGCAGCATATTGATGAGTACTGCTACTTGCTGGCCCATCGACAACTAGCATGTCCTCATATTATTTGCCAGAATATTACCGTCGCACATGCCCACCTATATGTATGTATAGATTTCATACCTGTTTATGATCAATATTTATGATGTCAATTAATATTAATGTTGCGATTTCTAATATTCTTATTTTAATTTTCAGAGCCACTTGCTTTACAAATGGCGCAACAGGTCCGAGCAACCACACGACTTCTCCGATATGGCCATGCACATTCGAGGTGATCGTAAGGGGATATACAAGCCGTGGAGGACTGTCGATTACGTCTTAATGCCTGCCCTTATTTGTGGGGATCACTGGGTCACATTGTTGGTGGACTTGGTCCGGCATCGCATCACGATCTATGATTCCTCCCCGAAAGGACATTCCAACCGTGAGATCAATGATGCGATGAAGCCCATTAGTCTGCTTCTCACGCAGGCACTGCGCAGTTTAGGATTTTGGGATGATCGACCTGACTGCACAAACACAAGACTGCCGTTCCAGTGCCATCGGCAAGAAGGTACTCCGACCCAAACTGTAAATAGTGGGGATTGTGGGGTTTTTGTTTGTAAATATATAGAATATATTATGTTAGAGCGGCCTTGGGATTTTACAGCCGACCATGGCCAATTCTTTAGGATTAAAATTGCGTTAGATCTTTTTGTTGGTCGAATACAATGATGTAGATGTACATTTAATGATCATATCAATATATTATGTTGTGCTGTTTTGAGTTTGCAGTTAATGATTAGATTAATTGTTTTGTGTTGACATATTGTCGCGGTGTGCCATTTTGTGTTGGTGTTGTGATGATGTTGTGTTGGTGTTGTTGTGTTTGGAGCTGTGTTTGTGATGATTTTGGGGTGATGTTGTGCGGAGGAGGTGAGTATGTTTTGTTTTGTTGGCGATGCTGTATGTTGAAGCTGGTGAGTGTTTGTGTTGTTGTGTTTGGCAGCTGTGTTTGGGGTGTTGTGATGATTTTGGGCGTGATGTTGTGGCGGAGGAGGTGAGGTCAGTGTTTTGTTTTGTTGGCGATGCTGTATGTTGAAGCTGGTGTAGTGTTTGTGTTGTTGTGTTTGGCGCTGTGTTTGGGGTGTTGTGATGATTTTGGGCGTGATGTTGTGGCGGAGGAGGTGAGGTCAGTGTTTTGTTTTGTTGGCGATGCTGTATGTTGAAGCTGGTGTAGTGTTTGTGTTGTTGTGTTTGGTACGTTGATGTTGAGCAGATGGCTGTGATGTTGTTCATGGGATTGGTACGCTGTTGGTGCTGTTTTGTTGATGTTGGTAGCGTTGTTGGGCTAGTGTTGTTGGTCATGGTGTTGTCAATATATACCTAATGCGCGATTAGTGACGCCGAATATCATCGCGTGGTCACTGACATCTTAATAGGCGATCCATGAACAATAAGTTATTCAATGAACATATAATAAAACATGGTGTACATTTAAAATTTATTGCGTAAGTCATAATTACAAACTACATAAAATGAAATAGATAAAATAATTACGTGTCCGTTAGATTCAAGGGGTTTCTACATGTACTGCGGTTGTGTCCCTGTTGCTTACAGCGCGAACACCTACGAATGACACCTTCTTCGCCGGAAGATGGGATGCGTGTATTCCTAGGTCGACCAGATGGAAGACGACCAACTGGTGGTTTGACATTGGTTGCTCGAATGTAGCTGGGGACTTGCCAAAACGTCGGATCACCCACAGGGTGAATCTCGGCGCATACGCAGCTAATAGAGTTCCATTCTGATAATAATTGGAGCAAAATTCTCCATACCTGCCTCTGACGAATCTAATTGCAGCCATTGCGTGGGCACATGGTAGTCTGTTGTAAGTTGAAACGCCTGCACTGACATGTTCTCGAATTGAGATCTACTATTGCAGTTTCTCCCTCGACCTCTAACTTCAAACTCGTAACGCGAAACTGGATAAACAGACATAGTTAGAGACAGTGATTCTTCCATTCTTACTTTTGCAGAGGCCGCATCAGTTAATGTGTTGTCCGCGTGTTTAGCTGCTTCTTCTCTCCTCTCATAAAACCATCGCTGCAACACAGAACGTATCCAATCAGCTAAGGCCATTATGGGAAGGGTCTGTGCATCCTTCAACAATGCATTCAGGCTCTCGGCAATGTTTGTGGTCATTATGTCGTATCGCCTAGTGGGGAAATGACACCTTGCCCAACGATGAAAACCGACATCATTTTCCAAATAATTGGCAGCATCGTTGTGAACTAACCTAAGCTTTTCCATGTGCTTCTCAAATTCGCCAAAAACAAATGCTTTCGCAGCTTGGTAGAAACCCGAAAGGAATGCATCTTTCTTCCGGTCTCGGAATTTGAACTTTGTTTTTAAATTCCCTTCAATATGATATGCACAAAACCCGTGGTATGATTCAGGGAAGATTGTTCTTATACCTTTTATAATGCTGTCATGGCGATCTGAGACAAACACAAGATCTTCAACAGGGCCAAGCGCATTCCGTAGTTTCGTTAAAAACCATTCCCAGGAAGCATCATTTTCTGAGTCCCCAACTCCAAATGCTACAGGATATATTTGATCATTTCCATCAAGAGCAGCTGCAACAAACATGGTGCCTCGATACGTACCCTTCAGGAATGTTCCATCAATAGCAATCACTGGCCGAATTGCTGTACGAAAACCACCCAAACAAACTCCAAGTGCCATGAAGAAATATAAGAAGTTTCCATCAGCGTCAGATTCTATGTGCGTTATCGTACCTGGATTCCTGTCTTCAAGCACGTAACAATATTGTGGCAACAAGTTGAATGATTCTGCTGGGTCTCCACACGCTAATTTAAGTGCTTCTTCTCTTGCTAGCCACGCTTTCCTATAAGATACCCGGACTCCAAACTCTCGATGTATGTCATCGCGAATGTTGTTTGGAGTATAAATCCTCCAGGGTCCTGGAATTTGTCCATAACATATTCGCCAATAAATCGACTGGTTGCTTGGCGGTGGCTCAGATTAAGTTGGTCGCTTCTACACGTATGCTCGGATTCACAGCGCTTAATACACCAATATCCTCCATCTCCATATGGATTAGTTGCTCGAATTCGCCATTTGCAACCGTCAACAACACATCTAACCTCGAATCGATCTGTTGTTGACTTTGCAACTCGGAACTGGAAATTATTCCTCAATGCCAATACACCCAATGTGTCTCGTAGCTCTTTCTTTGAATTGAAAAGTTAGCCAACATCTATCCTGTTAGATGTAGACACGGACATTGCATCCTCACCTGTAGAAAATGATGGTGGAATAAGTGGCATACGAGGACCACTCTGTGGTAGACTTGAAGGACCAGCCATGTCATCACCAATCCTCCTAGATGTGTCACTGTCACGAACTTGCTGACTCGAGTTTGCAGCTGCATACGTAGCATCATTTTCGAAGTCATTCATCCACGTATGAGATGGAATGTCGTCAGCAATGGCAACACCTTGACCTTGCAAAAAACCCGGGGCGTCAAAGAAATCGTTCACATGCTCTTCATTTATTGAGCAAAACGCATATTCTCCGCGGCTAATTGAAGCTCCATGTTGTATTGGTTCAGGCGCCATAGGATTTGTATAGTATTGGCCATAATCGAATTGGTTACTGTCCCCTGAAGATACAATTGGTTGTGTGGAAACCTCCGCATCGAAAGCTCCCACGTTACTTTCAGCTACCCTGGGCTCACTGGGAACAACTTGCTCTGCAGAGAGATAAAGTATAGAAAGATCTTTACACCATTCCGGCCTAATACTGTGCAAAAAACCGGATACACTACAATCATCATCAATGTCAACATATATACGATATCCTGTCTCTGCATCTTTGAATCCAGTTTTCAGTTGAATGTTAAATTCGGCTGGATTTATTCTAGTGTGCTCGCATATTACAGCCAATAATTCATGGTACTTAACATCTTTTGAAACAGATATAAGCCGGACCCTTCCACCGTGGTATTTTTCTGAACCATTAGATAACATGACCCATGATCCTCCATGCCAAATGCCAACAGGTACGATTTCAGCCATATACCTGAAAATTAGCAGACAAATTAATAATTAATGTTTATAACCTTAATAATTATAAATTGTACGAATATAACAAGCTAACTGTTCTAATAAAATGACTAAATTACATAACATAAATATACAGGAAAATCAACGCCCAGGGTCCCCGCGGACCCAGGGCAGATTTATTGCTCTGGGTCCGCGGGGACCCAGAGCAAAAATCGCTCTGGGTCCCGCGGACCCAGAGCAAAATTGAACATCCCGGGCCAGACTCTCTGCATTCGCCGCCCGCCAAATTCAACCACCGTCATTCCTCCACCCTCTTCTGCATTTTCTCACCCAAACACACCGAAAATGGCCCTATTTCCTACATTTTACTCTTTCTACACTCTTACTTCTCAATATTGTTGTGTTAACATTTATTTTAATGTTAAAACCACAAAAAATAAATAAATTACTACACAAATAAATTAAAATTCTATGCAATAATATACTTGTATTACCTTTTTTTGTTGTTTATGCTGTCGATGGCTAAACACACAATTAATTGGCAAAGCAACCGTGACGAGAGGAGAAGAAGTTGAGTGACGAAATTGTAATCAAATGGGAAAAGATATTTATTTTTATCTTTTAGTAGGTTTGAGGGTAGAAATGAAATTGTGTTTTAGGGTTTGGGGATAAAATGGTTTAAAGTAGTTAGTTTAGTAATAATAAATTAGGGTTGATTATAAACATAAAGAGGGATATAAATAAGGTTATTTTGGAAAAATTTCCCTTCTTTCAAAGGCTATCCTCATGACGTCTTGTTCATAGAAAGTGATTTTAGAAAAATAGTTAGGATAAATACCTTCACTTACCTATGGAATTAAGGTGAGATGAACATTTATACGCTGTAGATAAGCAAAAGTCTGACTACTAGAACAGAAAAAATAAAGCAAAATCGTTATGCAAGGTTTTCAGCAGTTGAAGAAACGTGCGACGCAGAGCAAAACAAGATAATATTTCATTCTCAAGTAACTGAGATCATGGGGTTGGCAAGCCCTGATTCTTCGAGCGTCTATATACTCTCATAATCCAGAGTCTTCAGGGCACCTGGGATAGTGTGTCAAGCAAAATTGTCTTGTTTCAGCTTCCTCCAATTGAGACTAACAGAAAGACCACAGCAGCTGTATTTGATCTGTACGCAAGCATTTCTGCTGTAGCCTGCGACCATTAGGAAGACGGATTCCAACCCTAAAAAGGGGATTTTTGTCAACCTCGGGGTTCTTCGGGGAAGTGATGGATATGCAGGCTTCTAAGTGAGACGTGCTTCCTCATTGTCATCTGCAGGTACTAGTTACATCTGCAGAGTTCTTCGGGATTTTCGTGGAATTGCTTCCTCTGAGGCGGGAATGTTGATTCCCTGGACTACGATCCATGAATGGTGCAAGATCTTCTAGCAGATTCCCTGGTCCACCCATCCCACGCCATAAACGCATTTTTTGACCCGTGATTGGATCAATGATGAGCACCACAGTAGTAGAATCCAATTTATAATAGCTGCATACTTTTGTGCCGTCAGTTGTATCGTTGTACGCCAGCCAGATAATACAATAATTGCTACTGGTTTGAGATACAAATTGATTCCCCCACGTATCTCTATTCAACATATGAGAACTAAACTCTTCTGTTGATTGAAGATTCACATGCAGCCATTTGTCCTGATCAGAAGCAAAATCTTTTGCCTTTTCAAACAAGCCATTAGACATCAGATGATACGGAGGACTTCATAAGGAAGCAGAAGTTTCTGTTATCGGTATAGACGCAGAGCCTTGTCAGATGCCCAAAAGCCATTTAGTTTCCTTGCAGTTCAATAGTTCACAATCTTGGCCTTACAACAGGTAGAGGAGAAGGAACTCCATTACCCACATAGAACAGCTGAAGAGCTTCCTCTACATTCCAACCCGCGGCCTGAAAAAATTCCCCGTCGGAGTCAGCGGTTTGGCCAACCGCAATCTCAAGAAAAGAAGAAATAGTCTTGCTCTGCTCGTCCATAGCTTCCAAAAGTAACAACCCAGAAAGAAGAACAAACAAGCAATCATGTACTTTCTGTATGAATGTTCAATGTGAAAGACAAGAACTCATTCATTCCTATTACGCCTACATATAAGATTACTTTTAATTCCTTGGTCTATTAGAGTTCGTGTGTTTCAGAAAAGGATTCGATTGGTTTGTTCTGTTCCTATCGAGTATGAATTTCACTTTTCAACAAGGATTCTTCTCGGAGCTCCAACCAATGCATATGGGCCAACCATTGGTACAGTATAGGTGCTATAATTTTAAAAGATGAGTATATTCACCTTCGGCATGTTCTAAATGACTACTACTTGTCGAAGTGTGACATTGGGGAATAATAGTAA
The DNA here is from genome assembly GCA_019650275.1 of Xylocarpus granatum. Lineage (NCBI taxonomy): Eukaryota > Viridiplantae > Streptophyta > Magnoliopsida > Sapindales > Meliaceae > Xylocarpus > Xylocarpus granatum. The sequence continues at coordinate 77,606 of BNST01000640.1, forward strand.
TAAGTACTGAGAATAAACACTGTCATTGCTGAACAAATAACTTGTTCAAACACTGTCATTGTTGCCTTCTTACTTTTAACCTCTCCTCAGATTAGCTTGTCATCCAAAAATGGTAATACAGAACTAGAATTTCATCTTTCTTGCTCTCTGAGCAGAATAGCAACCTGTGGTATTTACACAAGAATTGGGAGAGAATAAAAGAAAAACCTTAGTGGATTTGTAATGAGATATTATTGTTCTTCAATCAGTGCAAGAATCGACAACACTGTATTCCTCTTTCATATCTGCTTCAGATGTTGTTTCACTAATTTCCATTTTCTGTATAAGAGGGCCTTGAGGGCTTCCAAAAAGCGTGGAAAAAATCTGCCTGTGGCATTCATCACAGAAAAAGAAATAAGAAAAGTGACCTTCGTATGGGAGTTTATGCACAATGGCTGCTGGTAGGACACGGCTTATGTAGTCAGTCACGGATGGTGGAACTACTCGATCTTCCATTCCCTGTTCAGCATAAATATACAAAAATGTAACCCATAATATTTCCAAAAAGCTTGCATTAATAAATAAGGTTCAAATACTGTCCCCAATGGGGACAATCTACTTGTTTGGGTCTCTTGCCATGGTAGCAGGAGGTCAATGGATCAGTTCCTTCTCACAACAACTTAGCAGGAGGAATTTCTTTAATTTGTGTCTATACATGGTGGTGGCATGGGCTTGGGTGAATGAAAAGAATAAATAAAATACAGTTCAAATACCCATAACCATAATTTATTAATGCACTTGTATTTGAAGAGCAAATCCAAGTTCTTTCCACTGGAGTGATGAATGATCAGTGCTAGAAGAAAGATTATCAAAGACATCTGGATCTTGATCTTCTGGGAGTTAACAGAAGACAAGTGATGATATGATCTATTGCTTTCTAGTTGCTTCCGGAGAGAAGCAAATGCACTGTTTCATATTTCTAATTTGAGACTTCTGTCCATACAAAACGTAGATGAATGTAGAATAGTCTTCTGCTTTTGTGGATGCCATGGAAGATTATATAACCATGAAGGCGAACGATGGAAGCAATTCTTCCCCTGATTTTTTTTATTTGTAGCATAATGTGAATGAACAGTGTATTTCTAATGCAGTGTGCACATACAGAGTGATTTTGAAGAAATGAAGTTATTATAGAAACCTACAGCTGACCTAGCACTATGGAGTTGAGATGAAAATTTATACATAGCCCAGATGAGCAAAACCCTGACCTTCCAAATTATAGCAGAAATAAATGTCATGCTAATTCTATGAATCATAATAATAATAATGTAGAATACCATGACGTAAGTGGGAAAAGTATGCAAACCTGCCATATGTGAATTGGCCCCAAAAATCCTGCTAATTCACATTTTTCCTCAGTGTACATGGACTTGAGCCAAGTAAGAATGCCTCTTCTCTGACAATCCTTCCTCACCTGAAGATCTGCTAGGCTAAAACCCCAATTGGATACCTCTAACACAGCTTCCTCAATGAATGGTTTTGTGTTTGCCTGGCGAATGGACTCCTCAACGTCCCTATGCCAGTACTCTTCAAATATTGGGTCTTCAGTCAGAAGTTTATCCTGAGCATACCAAGATTGTGTTATTAGATGACCACAATAATCAAAAGATTATTATCAACTAAAGCTGGTTCAGGCAGATTGTTCAACTGTGGCAGCAGCAACAACTCCGTTCTATAAGAAAATAGCAAGGAACTCTTCACTATTTCTGTAATTACATTCTTAAAAACATGAAAACTTCAAACCAAGTACTCCCATTACTAAAATAAACTCAGTAAACTGATAAATCTGTGATAAACACAAATGAAAATATTTGGAAAGTTTTTGATTCTGGAGAAAGATTAAATAAATTACCTTCTTTTCAAGCGACACAGACATCCACTTATCAACTTGGCCATGCTTTTCAGATAGGAAGCTCCGGCGATAGAAAAATGAAAGAAGTTTTGGGAATCGGCGAGCTAAAAAGTACATCAATTTTTTTCTAGGCACCCAGTCTTCCCAAGTTCTTCTCATTTCTTCCTTGATCATGCTTGGCTCATATGGATTAATCATTGGAGCAAACATTGCAGCACCTGCAGATTCAATGGAGACAGGCAACAAACATTTACAATAAATTAATTAGTGAGACATCAGTTTATTCTAGTTATGAAATTATGATTCTAAGAATATTGAATTTGAATTTTAAAAAACCAAATATTCTACCAACTCAATTTATCAACATAAGGCAAGGTGCACTTTTTCCTAGTGGCTGCTAGATAACCTGATACCATGATGCTGATCATGCCAATTATCCCAACATTCATTAAGACATAAGTATAGATTCATTTAAATAATAAATGATTTACCAGCAATTCTATCAGGAATATATCTCAGTGCAGCCCATGCATGCATACTTCCACTTGAATAACCCAGCACCCAAAATCTGTCATTAACACTAACAGCATTGGCTAGATATAAAATATCTGATGCCGATGAGTTTAGATTCCTTCCAGTATGAGGATCACTCTCTCCAAAGCCAGGAAGATCATATGTCACCAAGCGAACACCAAACTCTTCAAGGAGTGATCTCTTAATACCTGGAATACCTTTTTGTAGAAAAAATGTTTAAAAAATTATTGACAAGTCTACCAACTTTCACCAAGACCACGCATCAGAAGTTCATATACACCACTACGTCAAAAATATAAATATTGTTGTTTTCTACCTGCAAGTCTGGAGGAAAGAAACGAATGAGAAGCAATCAGGGAATATCTAGCTCTGTCTGCTGGAACACCTTGCTCATGATAAGCTAAGTGTCTACCATCTGGAAGCAATATGCGGCTTGCCGACGGCGGATGCATCTGCACTTTTTTTACAGGTGCAATCAAGTGATCACGACTGGAACTAAACCCCAGTGCTGCAAATTTTTCAACTATGTCAATACTAGTTTTATCTGTCTCATACCACTAAGGAAAACAAAATGAGAAAGAATAACATGTCCAAGCAATTTTCGAGATTCCTTTATCGTTGAAAAATATTATAGAACAACACTGGAATCCTCCAGAGAAATACGGCATTGAATGCTGAGTTATTTCAAATCTTCACCCATTAGAATTTTTCACTGATCTCAAATCCTTATCTTAGTCATCAATTCATTCAACGCCTTTATCACTGACTTCCAAAGCTACAGAAGTCGAAACACTCTTATTACCAATCATCCCAGAAGATTGAAAGTAAAACCTCAACGGGATATCAAAACGAAACATAAACTCAAATCCAGCTATCTATTGTAGTTAAGTTTCATGATTGACCAGCACAGAATTTTAAATGCCCTTACAAACTTTCAATAACAGTAGTAATCAAACTTGAGCTTAGAGCAGGTTCAATAAATCAAATAAATAAGCAAGAAATAGTTATAATAAATAGCAGTAATTCATATATTTCCCAAATAAACACAGATCTAAAAAGTCCTTTTAACTAATACCAGATAGAGAGAGGATGAAAACGAAGAAAATGACCGGCCAGGCGTGAACCGGATCGCGATCCTCGGGCAAAAACTCATTCAAAAATCTCAACCGACCCGAAGCCTTGGCGACCGGTACACCGAGTTTCTGCACAATAAACGAGTCTTCGGTGATTACAGTCTGCTGCAATATGTCCTTGCAGCCTTTACCTAATTCCAGAAGCATCTCCCCCCACGATTTCAAAAACCCCGTCACCTGATCCTTCAAACTCTCCCTTTCAAATTCCGGCTCGTCATCGACCGATTTCCTTTGCGGATTCGGAATAACCGGTTCCCCGGCGTATATTATCCCTGTGTCCTCAACCAAACTAGCCAATTCCTCCCGCCACGTGTTTGATCCTCGCTCCTCCTCCATTCTCACTTCACACACTGTAAAACTAAAACCTCACTACCCTACAGCTTGATATATATGTGTATTAAGAGTTTGCTTCAGTCAGAAGATTCCAGAATGATGTCAAAGCAGATTAAAACAAACGAAACTGAAACTTTAAAGCGTGATATTGATTCCCGCTTTTGTTTAATGGCTTAATACTTCACCGACCATCGTTCAACCGAATCAAATCCTCACAAATATTTTAAAAAAAATGAAAAATTAGAAAAGCCAAAAGCATCTCCATCAGTGCTTAATAATAATCTTTCACTTTCCGACACAGAAAACGTTGGCTCTGATCATAATCTTACATGTCCTCGGATTATTTAGCTTCCAATGAATTCACTAGTTTACTAGTTTCTTAAGCCAGCTTTGAGGATAAGTACGGACCGTCGATGACATCAAGTTGAGCTGGGATGGAAAATCAAAGATGATAACGTGTCCACGTCGTCAACCTTCGTGCCGTGATCTCGACGGTTGGGTACCTATTTAGCCGGTCCTTGTTGGGTGGTCGTGTGAGTGAGGTCCACCTGCTATTACCGGTTGCAGTGTACGGCACCGAAGAATGTGTGCATGTGACTTGGGAATGTTCTTTTAAACCTTTTATATTTATAGTAACGAGCATCTCTTACACTACGATTAAGGAATATAATTGAATCGCCACCGTTGATTATTAGTGATAGCAAGTACAGATGTTATCATGACGGTTACGATGTCATGAGGACGTGCACGTGACTTAGATAGTGGACATTTTATTTTTATTTTAACTGTTAATAATTTTTTGAAAATGAGTGGGAGTGATGATTTAAACATAAATAAAAAATCAAGTAAAAAAATTCAATTCTTAGTTTATGAAATTGAAAATCAAACTAATGTTATTATTTTGCATTGAACCAAATTGATTAACTTAATTTCAATCAATTTGATTTATTAATTTTTTAGCTCACATCTTACGATCTCTCTCTTTACTTATCAAAAATTGCAAGAGATTTTATCTGATATTTCTGTTAAAATTTATAATAATTTTATTCTATAAAAAAATATAATTACTTAATTTTTAATATTAAATTAATTAATTAAAAAATAAAATATTTTTAATTTAATTATTTTATTATAAATAAAATTATATAATTAATTTTAATTAATTTTTAAAATTTATTAAATATCTTTTATAAAATAAATAAAATAACATTAAAACATCGTAATTTTTAGCTGAAAGTGGCATAAAATATCAAAAATTGAGTTACAATATCACCATTCATGGTCAGTAATACACCAAAATGCTAAAAAAACATCACCTTTATCTTAGAAAATGCTAAAAAATACTTTAAAATATGATCGTCTTTCATAAAAATCTTATAAAATACATGAAATTGATTTTAAACATAACCTCCTTTGTCAAATACAATATAAAATGCAAGAACTAGCTTAGAAATGCCACTATTTATGGCAAAAAGGATATATAATGCAACATATAACTCATAACTATTGCAAACTTTTCAATTTATACTAAAAATTGCCTTGAAACATCGGTATTTATTTTCAAACTAGCTTAGAAATTTTTTTTTCCAAAAATGATGTATAATGCAACAAAAAGCTAAAAATTGTTGCCATTTTGTCAATATACACTGGGAATTGCCTTGAAACGTTGACATTTTTTTTTCCAAATATGCTGTACAGTGCTAGAAATTACATTAAAATATCAATGCTCGTGACAAAAATGTTACATAATGCAACAACATGCCCTTAAACATTGCCGTTTTCTCGAAAAATGCTAGAAATTACTTTAAAACATCATAGTTTTAGTTAAAAGTGGCATAAAATAGCAAAAATTAATTTATAATATCACTATTTGTAGTAAATATAATAGATGATATAAAAATATGCTCAAAAACATAACCTTTATGTCGGAAAATGATAGCAATTACATCACCATCACCATCTTTCAAAAAAATCATATAAAATTTATAGAATTTATTTTTAAAATAGTTGCTTTATTGAAAACAATATAAAATGCAAGAAATAAATTGCAAATGCCACCATTTATGGCAAAAATGATGTATAATGCAACAAAAAGCTCAAAATTATTGCCATTTTGTTAATATATACTAGAACTTGCCTTGAAACAATTACCTTTTTTTTTCCCAAAAATCATGTATAGCACTGGAAATCATGTTGAAATACCAATGTTTATGACAAAATGTTACATAATGTGACAATATGCCATCGAACATCACCAATTTCTCAAAAAATACTAGAAATTGCATTAGAACATCGTAGTCTTAACTAAAAGTGGCATAAAATAGCAAAAGTCTACTCACGACATCATCATTTATGTTCAATGAAATACATTTATGTTCAATGAAATATATAATGCATAAAATGCTCAAAAACATAACTTTCATCTTGGAAAATTCTATAAATCACTTCAAAACATTATTGTCTTTCATGAAAATCGTATAAAATTCAAGAAATTGATTTTAAATATAATCTCTTTTGTTGAGAAACAATATAAAATATTAAAAACACCTTTAAATGACACTATTTATGGCAATGATAATATATAATGTAACAAAAAGTTCAAAATTGTCATCATTTTGTCAATAGGAACTAGAAATTGCCTCAAAACATTGGCATTTTTTTTTCTAGAAATCATATACAGTGCTAGCAATCACGTTCAAATATCAACATTGATGACAAAAATGTTACATAATGTGATAGAACACCCTTAAATATCCCTGATTTCTCAAGAAATGGTAGAAATTACCTTAAAACATTATAGTTTTAGGCGAAAGTGGCACAAAACATCAAAAATCGATTCACGAGATTACCATTTATGGTCATTGTCATAAATGATGCAGCAAAATGTTTAAAGGCATGACCTTTATCTTAGAAAATGCTAGAAATCGTTTCAAAACATCACCAGTCTTGTGTGAATATCACAAAAAATTCACGTAATTTATTTTAATCATAATCATTTTTGTCAAAAATAATAAAAAATGTAAGAAATAACTTAAAAATACTTTCATTTATGGCAATTACGATATGTAATGCAGCAAAAGGCACAAAACTATCACCATTTTGTCAATTTATACTAGAAATTGCCTTAAAATATCAACATTTTTTTTTCAAAAATCATGTACAGTGCTATAAATTATGTTCTAATATCAACTTCATGAGAAAAATGTTACATAATGTGACAAAACATCTTAAAACATTATAGTTTTCTCAAGAAATGCTAAAAGTTGTTTTATAATGTTATAGTTTTGGCTGAAAGTGACATAAAATAGCAAAAATTTGTATACGATACCACTATTAATAGTAAATATAGTAGATGATATAGAAATATGCTCAAAACACAATCTTTATTTCAGTAAATGCTAGAAATGACATTAAACCATTATCATCTTTTACGAAAATTGCATAAAATTCACAAAATTAATTTTAAACATAACCTCTTTTGTTGAAAATAATATAAAATGCGAGAAATAGCTTTAAAATGCTGTCATTTGTGGCCATAATGTCATAGAGTGGTTTTGGCATAAATGATGACATTTTGTCCAATTTTAGAGAAATATTAGGTGCAGATTATGGTAGTTTCCACCATTTCAAAGTGTTTTGGACAAACACAATAAAATGTTAAAGCTATGTGATGCTTCTACAATGTTTTAGAAAATCTTAAAGTCTATTTGGCACAGAAAACGAAGTTTTAAATAAACTTATAGCATGTTTGGCCAAAACAAAGATGTTTTAGAACATTTTTAAGTGATTTTGGCAAAAATGGTAATATTTTGTCGCATTGTATAGATTATTGGCCGCAGAAGCAATGTTTTGAACCATTTTTCGGCATTTTTGCATTACATTGACAATATTTGAAAGAAGAAGCTTAACCATAAGAAAATCAATTTCTTTCATTTTCTTACTTTAAACAAACAAAGCGTGTCCGTTCCATTTCAATTCGTTGGATCCAATTGTTAATATGAAGCTTGGACTGAGAAAGACGGAAGCCGGTTGCTAGTTTCTTCAAATTTTTTATACCCAACAAATTTCGTCTGTCCAATTTAAATTACTTGCTTCCAATGGATAAAAATCAAGAATACATTGTTATAGTAGCTGTAAGTTAGCCGTTCCCTGCTGGGTCAAATCAGTGTCGCTGAATCAAAAGAAGATAATAAAGCAAAAGCTTGCCACAAAATACATTCTTCCGTCGAATCACAAACCCCAAGTTCACACTTTTAACTCAGCCTCTAAATTTTATTGCTCTGGGTTTTCAGTACGCCCCCAAGAGTCCTTACTCTCTTATTCTGTCTCGGACTTCTTACTCTAAATTTTGTATACACAAGTAACACCTTCTTTATGAATGTTTGGGATAGAAAACTTAGTTTTGATATAATTAAAAATAAAAAAAATTAATTTTCATTTAAAAGAATATTTTATATTTACAAAAAAAATTAACATTTATTCAATAAATAATTAACTTCCTCTATGAGACTGGATTGATTTAGTCCATGATGGACATGCAATGGACTAAATGTTAAATTCTAATATACTCTTGTGTGTTTTGATTGTGTATTTTAAAAACTTGTAATAGTCATTGTATTAGATTTCTTGACCAAAATATCTACGTGTAAATGCAAAGCTTACTGGTTGAACGGTGGATCCGACGTAAGACTCAAGCAAGAAAGTATTCTAAAGTTGTGAGGGACAACCAGAACATGATTTATATGACGGGTCAATACAAAATCATAACTAATAAGAAATGAAACCACTGCCACTGAATATATTATTGCAACTTGCATAATTTTTACAGTGAACATTCGTTACCTTACAGATTGTCCTCTCAGATTTGTGTTCTTTCGAAAAGGAAAACAATAACACAACCACCCTCTTCTCTTTTGTAGTGTCCCAATTGAGAAGGTGAAAAATAATTGATCACGGAGGTATATTTATGGGCATGGGACCTACTAAAGATTAGATGTATGCCAAAAAGTCGGCCATTGTACCACGCCATTTATAATATACTTCGACCAAGGGAGGAGGAGTAGACTCACGAAGAATTTTAAATAGGAACCATGATAAAATGAGAAAAAATAGTTAAATATTAAAATTATTTTTGATATTTTTTATTTATAATTGATTAATATATTTATTAACATATTTAATGTGACAGATTTATTCTATTTAAATTGTTGTTGAGATAAGATTTAAAGCATCATTTTTATTTAAAGATTTTTCACTATTAATTGTGTAGAGGAGGGTTTGTTAAGACCTCGCTACCATCTCGATCGTAGGCTTACTGGATATACATTTGTCAACGGTTTTAATTATGTGGAACCAGTCTTCGGGATTGACAAACCAAAGCCGGTTTCCTATAAATGAGATCCAAGTTGATCTCTCCTCTGTATATTCTGAGAATCCTTGTCTATTGCTTCAAAGTTTTTCAACAAATTAAAAGAAGGCATAAGGTTGGTAGTCACCTGCCATGAGTGAAAGCTCTCTCTCTCTGAAATTCACGCACAAGATTTCTAAAATACAATTGAGGCATCTGTGATTATTTCTATGTATGTGTTGTAGTCGTGCTGCAGGTTGCTAGCTTACATTCATGTCTCCTGCAATGGCTATTACAACTGATGGAATCAAGGGAAATGACGATCATCATGTCCTAGCAAGCCAATACCAGAAAGGAGTGAAACATCTTTGTGAAAACGGCATAAGCAAAGTCCCTAAAAAGTATGTATTATCCGATTCTGATCGACCCAATGCAGAAAAAGTTCAAGTAAATGTGGCCACGCCTAATCTTAAGCTGCCGATCATTGATTTTTCTGAATATCAAGGCTCAAACCGTTCTCAAATCTTAAAATCTCTAGCTTATGCTTGTGAGAAATATGGGTTTTTTCAGGTAGGACTTAACATGTTTGATAGATGTGTATGTATAGATTAACAAGCTTAAAGAAACTAATTAGTTTGGAACTAGAATTAAATGTCAGGGATTTGATTTTTATGTCTATGTTAATGCAGGTAGTGAATCATGGTATCCCTAACGATATTATCAGCAACATGATTGATGTGAGTAGAAGGTTTTTTGAACTCCCATTTGAGGAAAGATTCAAGTACATGTCATCAGATATGAGAGCACCAGTTCGATATGGAACTAGCTTTAACCAGAACAAAGATAGTGTCTTCTGCTGGAGAGACTTCTTGAAGCTAATATGCCAATATCCCTTGTCAGATGTCCTTCCTTATTGGCCTTCTTCTCCCTCGGACTGGAGGTATAATTATTATAAGGGCTCAGTTTTCAATTTTTTCAGCTCCCAATCCAAGACAATAGCATTTGGTTACATTAATTAATATTTGAGATTTAATATATTAGAAGTTGTAGTTGCTTGTGTGCTTCGTTTATCGACTAGGACTCCCAACAAACATAAATGACCAGTTTGCTTTCTTAGTCGGAAACTAAGACATTATTTAAATATGTAATCTTTTATGTTAAAAAAAAATTTGGACAAATTAAATTGATTTTTATATATGCTTTTAACAAGTCTTCTTGTCTGTATTTTATTATATTTATATACAATACTTTTATATAAAAGTCGTGATTTAAATACAATACTTTGTATTGGTCAATAAATATTATTTTATGGCCGAACAGGAGATTGTCGGCTGCCTACGCAAATGAAACCAAAAACCTGTTCTTAAAGCTAGTGGAGGCCATCCTAGAGAGCTTGGAGCTGTTGGGAGCCACAACCACCGTGACCATGCACAATAATAATAATAATAATAAGACCGCAGAAGAGGTTGCACAACTTTTAAAGCAATTCCAAGATGGTAGCCAGCTAATGGTGGTCAATTGCTACCCGCCATGCCCCGAACCTAATCTCACGCTAGGAATGCCTCCTCATTCAGATTACGGATTCATCACTCTTCTTCTTCAAGATGAGGTTGAGGGTCTGCAAATTCAGTATAAAGAAAAATGGGTCACTGTGGAACCTATACCTAATTCCTTTGTGGTTAATGTTGGTGATCACCTTGAGGTAATTAATTGGTTAATAAAAACAAAATAATCAAGTCCTTGGAATTGATTTTTGTTATTTTTATTTTTATTTGATGCGTTGTGATGCATATTCTGTTGTTTGACTTTGTTTTTCTAATATTAGATATTCAGCAATGGAAAGTACAAGAGTGTGTTACATAGGGTTCTTGTTAATTCGGCAAAGTCTCGCATTTCTGTAGCTTCTTTGCATTCTCTTCCTTTGAACGCCGTCGTAAGGCCATCGCCCGCACTCATCAATGAAGAAAATCCAAGGCGCTATAAGGACACAGATTTTGCCAGTTTCCTTTATTATATTTCCTCTTGTGAGCCTAAGAAGAAGAATTTTCTTGAGTCAAGGAAATTGCTGTGAAAGGATAGAAGATGTCCATATTTGACTTGTATCATTTCTTAGAGCCAATTATGCAGCAATTAATAATTGATTGAAGTGTTATTTTTGTTTTTAATTTTCTTTTCTGGTTAAGACTTAAACAGTCAGAACTCTAAACTTGATAACTCACTTCTTCCTTGACCTACACATCTCTACATGAAATAAGTTTTTTGTAATCATAAAAGAATTTTGATTTTAATTTAAGTAAGTCATAAATAAAAATAAATTATATATTACAATAAGTTATAAATTTTTTAAATTTCATATTAAAAAACTTGTTTTTATATAATAATAATTATTTGTATATTACAAAAAATTTATATTATGTTATATTAAAGAAAAAAATATTTTTTTAAAAAATTATTTGGTACAATGATTTATTCTCTAAAATAGTTACCATATTTTCAAATTTTCAAATACATAATAACTTATCAACACAGATACTTTGTTATTAAAGTCAAAATATTTTTTAAATATGTTTAAAGTTTTTTATCACAAAAATTTTTCGTGCTTTCGTACTATCATTCTCAATATTATCTCTTCTTTTTTTTTAATTAAAAAGCACTAATTGCGTCAATAATTTCTTCTTCAATTAAAGCATATTCAACTTGCTACTCATTTGAATGATTGAACGGAATATTAATATCCCTTAAATTAGTGCAGTAAAATTGTTGAATATCATCACTTAATTTTGCAATAACACGTTAATTATCTTCTTTTATTTTATTTATAACTTGCAATTCATTGATGTTAGGTATTCTAATTTTAGAGTGTTTAAAATAATTAGCATTGACATTAGATGAAATGAACATCGAACAGATGACATTAATAATTATACGGAATTAGAGTTCAGAATTCTCAAAACATTAAATTCATTTTATGATATAATTAGTAGTTCAAGTAATTATATCGTATTATTTCATTTGGATTTTAATAAATTTGTTTTATAGATTTTGTATCTTAAAGTGATTTTTGGTTACATTTATTTACTTTTGATAGGTATTTAGTTTTATTTAAAAAAAATTAATCAATATTTTAAAAAATATAACAATAATTATGACAAAATATAAATAAAAAATTTAATAGGTGATACAATTATAATTCTTTTACGATTTAACAATTATTCTATATTAAAATTTTTACTTTTTAACATAATTATTAAATAAATTGAGTTTAAGTTAATCTTTTTTAATACAATATAAATACAACATAACTTAAAATTGATATAATAATTTAAATTGTCATCAATATATACTGCACGTGTCTTTGTCTTGTTGCTTATGAGACAACTTTTTAAGATCTACACACGGTTGTGAAATTCTGAATCTAAATGTAGTTCTAAAGTTGTACGAGAGCAAAGTCCCTACAATTAAAGTTTATAACGTGCATGCACGGGTTGCAAGTTGACATATGTGCTGGCCATTATACATATAAAATAATTCAATTAATTAATGTAATAAATTGGGGTGGCATTCAGAAAACATGCTACGAATTGACAGTTTGATCTATCCAATTAACTGCCATGCAAGGGGATTGTGTGAAGAGAGGTCAATGTAATGTAACCTAAGTCAAATGTTATGATGGCATGCACCTTTAGAAGTACTCGATGCATAATTATTAAAGGTTTGTGGGTTTCAGCTTAATCATCACACACGTGCTGCTCAATGGTATTCTCCCAGTATTTTTCACAACGGACTCTATCAATTTCATTTTCAAAGTTTTCGAGGCTCTGAGTGCTTGGAAATGGATCCTGAGAATCTTGTAAATATGATGGCAATAGTCCAGTGGGTCCTGATGTTCCTAGGGATAGTGATTTCCCTGCTGTGCCTTTTTCTCTAGACTGTTTGGTGTCTGGCTTCGGCTTGGCTGCTCCGTGGAGGAATAGAAATTTTTTCTTGCACACCCTGTTTCTTGTTTGTGTGTTTCATTGAATTTCCACCAGCGTATGAAAAAATCTCTCATTCATACGTACTGTCTTAATGTACTAATGCCATTTTAAACATTTTCTAAACGTAGATACATTTTTTCGATCACACAAATTACAATCAAAACTTATTTTTCTTAAAATTTTTTAAATGGCCGAATTTCCCCTTTAGAATTAAAATTTTTTTCTTATAATTTCAACATCAATTCATGCTAAACATTATTTCAATTACATTATTTAACTTATAATTGTATCAAAATTACATTTTTTATAATATACATACGTGGTTGAATGTACTATTACAGCAACGTGCTTTGATTTTTTTTTAAATTTTTACTTTCAATCATACTTAATCACACTTCAATTTCATGAATTCACACCCAATTGCAATATATCATTATTTATAAAATCCTTAATTTTCTTAATTTTAAAAATTATGTAAACTTTATATTTTTTTTAAATTCTTCGTTTTCTTTGTCTATCTATGTTTTTTTTTATTTTTCTAACTAAATCACCATTAATACACTATTAGCAACTAAATTTATATTAGTAACTACCATAAAAATAAGAAATTTTTACCTCAAAAGAAAGCTTGTGATAAGTGTTTCAACTTTTAGTTAAAATTTTTTTTTGAAATTCCTTGTATTTGTGGAGATTTTTGGCTTGGAATTCAAAAAATGTGACAGAGAAAAGGGAGAAGTGACGTTTGGCTAGTAACAAGGAGAAGGAAGAAAATATTAGTATTTTTTCATTTTTTATACTATGTGTTTAATTTACTATTTTACCTCTTAACCTTTTTAAAAATTTCATTTATGCCCTAGTGCACTTACCATGCTATCCATGATATTTTAAAATAATTTTATTTTTATCCTTTAAATTTAATTTTTAGTTTATTGCTTGATTCTTTTTAAAATAACTATTTTATCCTTGATGAACATAAAAGATTATTTTTGTCTTTATCTATATTTTCTAGGAGAATTACATTCAAATCAAGTTTTGATTTCTTTTTACATATTATTTATGATATGTCAAGGATTTTAAGATGGTTAGACTCCTGTTCTATCCTTCTAAACTTTTTTGATTTGTCAATTTTGCCCTTTTTGGCAAAATTGCCATTTTCGACAAAATGGTGATTTTTGTAGTTCTAGGGTTAATACTCTTTCCTTTTACCCTTAATGTTACTTATTCAATTCAACAACTTAACATCCCTTTTGAGGTTCTTTCTTTCCTATCTTATCATGTCATAATGACCAATTTGCCTCTAGCGTGCATATGTTGTCCATTTCTTTTCTTTTTATGAAATTTAATCTAAGTTTTACTTTCATTACTTTAATTTCATAATTTTTAGAAATAAATTGAGTGAGAATTCAAAAGCATACCTAAATTTGGGTGTTACAATTTCTCTCCCCTTTAGAAAGAATTTCATCCCCGAAATTCACTTAAATAATTCTGGATATCATTCTCGTATCTCGTGGTCTACTTTCCATATAGCTTCTTCTACAGTATGATTTCCCCATAATACTTTCACTAGTGGAATGTCCTCATTGCGAAGTTGCTTTACCTTCCTATCAAGTAGTTGAATAGGTTGCTTCTCGTATATTAGTTTTTCTCTAAATTCTTTAAATTCCACTTCCTTTGATTTTAGTATATGAGAGGGATCACTAATCTATTTTCGGAGTAATGGGACATGGAAAACATCATGAATCTTATCCATGCTCAGGAGAAGTACTACTCTATAAGCTACTTTTCTCACTTTTTCTAGAACTTCAAAAGGACCAATGTATTTAAGAGTCAATTTTCCTTTTTGGCCAAATTTCATAACACATTTGTATGGGGCTATTTTAACAAGCACTTTGTCTTCCATTTGGAACTCTACATTTTTCCTTCTTAGGTCAGTATAGCTCTTTTGTCTATCTTGAGTTCACTTTAACCTTTATTTAATAACTTTAATATTCTTGATCATTTTTTGAGTTAGTTCTAGTCCAAGAGCTTAATTCCATTCATTCTTCTCCCTAAAATCATCCTAATACAGAGGAGATATGCATTTTTGGCCATACAAAGCTTCATAAGGTGTCATTTTAATAGTAGCTTGGTAACTATTGTTATAGGCAAACTTTATCAAGGGTAACATATCCTGCCAAGAAACCATGTATTCCATGCAACATGCTCTCAACATATCCTCTAATATCTAGTTATTTCTTTTAGTTCGTCTATCGGTTTGAGGATGACATGTAGTATTGAACGCAAGATCAGTACTTAAACCTCTATGTAAGCTCCTCCAAAAAGCTAATATAAATTTGAAATCCATGTCCAACACGATAGTCTTAGGTACTCCATTAACGTGGCCATTTTATGATTTTTTTTTCTATATTCAAACCTAATTCGCCCATGTTCATTTATAAGTTTTTGCTATGTTCCAATCTTTATTTTCAAATGTTTAAAGTCCATTCGTAAATTTGGTTTTTGTGCTTTAGCTCAAATCCAAACCAAAAATTGAACCCACAACTATCAAGTTAATTATTTTAAATAAAAATTGAACTAATATATTTTCAAATAATTATTGGATGGAATCAATTTGGCTTGTTAGTTTGAGCCTAAAAAAATTAATCTAATTGTCAAATTCAATTTTTGTATCGAATTCATTCATCTTTGTGCCCAAAAAATTAATCTAATTGCCGGGTTTAAGTCCAACATCAAACTATATTTAAGGATAGCAATGGACCATGTTTACGATGAAAACATCAAAACTTGCATTCGTATCTATTAAAAAAATTCAATACTAAATTCGCACAAAACTCGTAGCAAATTTGATATTTTATTACAAATTTTGTTTAAACATATATTTAAAATTTAACAAATTCAGGTTGATATTAGCGAATTTAGAGCGAATTTTTAATTAACTTATATTATTATTAAATATTAAGCTTAAACTTATAACTTATCGAATTAAAATTATAAATTTTCAACATTAATTTAATAAATATATCATCCACATAAAATATCAATTACATTCAATATAAAATAAAATTCATTACAACCATTCAAATAAATATATAATTATTTCACAATTTATATAAAAGTTTATGAAAATTTAAAATAAAAGTTTATAAAAGTCTAAATTAGTAGTTACCAATTTTATGTATATATTTTACTCAATAATAGTTAGTATCCACTCAACATGATTTAAAATAATAGTAAATAATAATAAATAATTTATTGAAACAAATTTTTATAAACAATAAAAAAAAAGCAATTTTTTGACTTAAATTGTAAAATTTGATGCTAATTATTAAAAAATTAACTAATTAAAATTGAAATTGCTACAAAGAAATAGAAAAATAAAAAAATTAAATGTTTGTTTGAAAATATTTAATTTTTTATAATATATATTTTAAGTTTTATGTTAATTATTTAAAAAAATTATTTTATATTTCAAATTTTATATATTAAAATTTACACTATAAGATGTAAAATATATGACATGTACGATAGTGAAGTGGAATTTAGACGATCTTAGTCAATATATACCACATCATCAACTAACAATGACACGCCAACGGAAAACTAACAAGCCAGTGTGAAGAGATCATCACTTTCATGAGAAAGAGCCACGTCAGCATAATAATTTGCTAATGAAGAGCTACGCGATGACACGCCAACGGAAAACCAACAAACCGAGAAAAAATTTTAGGGTCAAGCAACTCTTGAATATGTTCTCGATGTAAAAAAAAATAATACTGTCGTCCAGAATCATTTAGCAGATTCTCACGATGACAGTAGACAATCACAACTTTTTATTTTCGACGGAGGATCTTGAATTAAAAAAAGCAATATCCAGTACATCTGGAGGAATCCAAAGGCTACTCAAGGAAAACAATAAATAGCCAGGAGCTAACTCTCAAGACGACCTCCGGGCGGAGACAGAAGCAAAACATATTATTATTTTACTTTTAACCAAACGCTGTGCCTAGTTCTCGGAATGGTCAACAAGGTATTGGCCAACATCCTTCTTCTTTTTCTTAATTTCCCACCTGCCTTGCAATCATCCTTTGCACAATTATTCCACCACTCTTCATCACTGAATATTATTGCCAACGGTCATTGGCTGCTGCAAAAGCCTAAAAATCCCATAAACTCGTGATTTTTAATCATGGTAAAGCTTTTTCCGATGCCGATGACTCCTGCACAATGATTTTAAGAAACAAGAAACTTTACCAATTAGCCTGGTCAAGAGAGTGTTTGAAAATGAAAATTTACTTAAGAGATTTTTATTACCCATTATGAGAGCACTTGCAAAGATCACAACAGAGAGAACAAAGACTATGAGTGAAGCCCTTTTTAGAATTGCTATAAGTTTCCTTATAAAATACTGACCCCAAAAGCCAGCAAGAACGGATACTGACATAAAGTATAAAGCTGCAAAATAACTTGAAATAATCAACAACAATTCAATTTACGACAAGATTGAACTCAAGGAGATGTAACTCTGAGCTAATACCATAGGGAATGGGGAATCTCTTGAGCAAGTAGAACTCCACCACAGATAAAGATGATGAAAACATCATCACAAATGTTGCTGTTGCACTAGCTACCTGCAAATGATTAAGATTTTCTAGATCAATCTCGACTGAATTACAGATGTTGCATTAACAAAGTTTGAATGTGGGAGGTGAACGTTGCGTAGGTGTGAAATACAATAAGACTAGACTCGCATAATCGGTAATGTTTAATCACATGACAAAAATCCCACTTAGATTTTGTTAATACTGAATAAGTGATTAGCAACCAACATCTAATTGAACGACAAATTCGTGCAGCAAAACAAAACTGTATTAAGTTTTTGAACTAAAACTAGAAATTAAGACAAACGAGCTCTATATATTTACGAACCAGGGGGTTGACGCCAATCTCGAGGAGAAGAGGACCGAGAATGAATCCACCACCGGAACCCAGCAAACCACCGACAGTGCCTCCTAGAATACCACAGAGTGCACAGAATGCTATATGCATTGCAGTCCATTCAATTGACGCCTCACAAATGTATTCTGTCTTTCCTGTGCTCATCCTTTTCTTGTGTTGTTTGTTCAGCTTGACAGCTTCATATCCAAAAACTCCCAAGGCTATGGGAAACTGAAAGAAAACACCCAACCCAACCCAAATGTTGAGTTGGCTAACACTGATCTCAAAAAGCATACACAGTGATAAATTTCTTTTCTTGATACTGCATTTTATTTAATGTATCAGAAAACTAATTGCTATATACATCTTTACAGGACACTTGGCACTCGCATTTTTAATTTACTTCGAATGTTCAGTTAAGCGTAACAACACAACACAATACCTGGAGAAGGAAGAGCAGCCAGTACCATGTACCACAAGGGGCTACGTCATTCTGCATCAACAAAATCAATAACAAAAAAAATTATATGTGATTTGATTGGGGAAATTATCTCTGCTACTTAATGAATATTCAACAATAACAGAAAATTTAAAAATCTATCAATAATTGCCATATAATTTGAGAGTGATACAATACATGCCTTGATAACCTGAACTAGAAGGAAAGAGGCCCATACAGCAAGCAAAACCAGAAGATTTTTCCACCTAAGGTTGAAACGTAATATTTGCTAGAAAAAGAAAAAAAGAAGAAAATTTTATTCAGTTCTAATAGTAGAAAGCAGCATGCAAATTTAAGAATTAAAAAGCATAGACTGGCATTTGCGTTTACCAATTTTGATTTCTCCTCTTGTGGAACTAATGGATCATACTCTGTACTAATCAGGACTGCAGGAAACCAAAATTAAACAAAATAAATATATTATACTGGATGGATGTGATTAATTAAAGATGGGTGTGTGACATACGTTCTGCATGAGAATTAGCCGGGGTTTCTTGTTGCTTGGCCATTTCTTTCTGCAAAATTTCCAAATTTAAGAAATTAAAATATCCAAAACTTACAGATTTTTCATTAAATGTGCATACATAAAACCAAAAATTACCTTCAAAATAGTCTCTTCCTTCCACATTTGAATCCCCTTAAAGAAAGACCTTGATGAGGTTCCTGGTCATTGCAACAGAGATTTCACCATTGAATGAAATTGGTAAATAAATGTAGTAATTGTGTGTGCGTGTGTGTGTGTGGTAAACTGGTTTAGAACTGACCTATGAAGAGTATAATGATGAGGACAGTAATGAGCCAGTATGGAAAGACAACACTTAGAGAAACACCAACTGTAATGCCAAGTAATAGTATGGGCTGAAACAGAAGAGCCAAATCATAGTCTAAAATTGGAACTTCCTTTGTTGGATGGGGAACTCTCAAATTGTACCAAACTGATGATGCCGATGCCCCCATTATCATGCCTGCAATGTATGCAAATCAAATTAATAGATGTTTCTGAGATCTGTTTAAAGTAATGAAGCAGGAACTCTACAAGTGATTGTTACATTTAGAGATAGCAGCAGCAGATTTAGTATCAAATCCCACAATCAAGGTAAGCATTGGAACAAAAATGCCTCCACCTCCAACACCGCCCACCGTTCCACATGCAGAACCCAGAAATCCTATTATTGTTGGCAACACTAATCTCCAACTAAACTTCAATTCCTGCGAACAAAACCATTCAAATTTGTCATGCCGATTACCTTACATAAGTTATGGAGATAGTGAAACGAGACTTACAGGCCATATTTTTTCTGTAGAGATAGTGCTGGAAGATGAAAGAAGATCTCGGTGGTGTTGGTTGGATTCTTCGTAGTCAATAAGGAACATGACAAAAAGAACTGCAACTGAAAAACCTGAAAGCAGAAAAAGCACAATTCCTCTCGTACCCATCTCTGTTTCAGCAAGCAACTCCATTTCCGATTTCGGAACCAGGTATGCGGTGTACGTTACTCTGAGTCTGTTGTTCCAATATTCGAGAGGAGAAGGATAATGACAATAGAACATGAACTGAAATTATACAACTGCTATATTTGGAGACAAGGACAGAAAGAGAATAGTTGTCTACTTATAAGGCAAGTGGTGTTGGTGGGATCGGGCAAATTTCGACGCAATTAAATTACCGGGCAGAAAACAAATCAGAGGAAGATCATCAAATCAAAGGGTGGTTCGGCTTACCAAATGAGACAATTCTACTTCCACGCGGCACTTTTATATTTGTCAAGCCCTTCATTACCAATATTGATTCAGAGCCGTGGATTTGTTACAATATTATCCAATTAAACGAAGCAAGGAATTAGAAGTTTTATATAGCAATTAATGTTTGATAGCAATTGATATTCTTAAAATTTTAGATAATTTAATTAAAAAAAATCATAAAAATAAGTAAAGCCGAACCTAATCGAATCCAACAGATACTCAGAAACCGATGATTCTGTTGGGTGGGTTGGGAAACTCGATATTAGTGGCTACTGTGGTTGTGGGCGTGGGATAGCAATGGACCCACGAAGTGTGACTACTTTGGCTTCAATACGTGACGTCTTAATTCCCGGGTACCCAATCGATACAGATTGAACAAGAGTTTTGATTGCAACAATATTATATTGGTTTTTATTTTTTGCGTCGCAGTTGGTACAATACAACAGTTTTGGAGTCTATGCTTCCCTACTAATTATAAATGACAAGAAGCAAGCGATCATGATTCATGCTTCTGAATGTTCATGGCTATTGATTCATTTACTAATTACACTATGAAACTACCTTAATTTATTAAGGTGGCCACATGATGACTTGGTCAAACTTTTCAGAAGCCTCCCTCTTGTATAACTATGTATAAAACTAAACTGAATCATGAAAATTCTTACAAGATAATACATACCTCTCCTAAGTCACCACCTGGGGCCTTCCGTACTACTAAATATAAAATTTAAAACATCTAGGGATGGGACTGGTTGTATATGTTAGACAGGGGCAGGTTACCTATCAAACATATGATTTCAATTTTACTCGATGCCGAGAAGGCTTTATTTACGCGTAGGAAAAATGAGAAAACCAGGGTTTGAAGGCATATATATATAAACAATTAAATGGAGGTTATCAAAGTCTCATTAGATTATTTAATACATAGTAAATTTCCTTTCCCACGTGTGTGTTAAGGAGCTCAAAGATTGAAGTAGAATTTCAGAACATGAAATTCTGAAGTATTACTAGAGCACGAAATAGGATCAATTGAGTGTATATTTTAAAAAGTTCACTAATCAACTTATACGAGGAAAACACCACCTTGGTAATCAAAATGAGTAATTTTGACTCATCTCTGTGAATGGTAACAAAACTTGGGACCTTGTGCCATTGCCTCATGGAAAGAAGGCCACTGAAATAAATGACGTTTACATGATTAAGTACAATAGTGACGATCAGGTGTAGTAGTATCATACAGATTGATAGTCAAAGGTATGCTCAGAAAGAAGACATTAATTGAGATGTTTTCACTTGTTGTAGGATTTTCTACAATCAAAATAGTCTTAGTAATGTGTTATAAGTTTGACCTATATCTAGATGAGTTGGATGTGAAAATTAATCGGAGAATTGAAGCGGCCATGCTGATTCACTACCTGTGAAGAATTGTGCGGGCGCAATTTACCACTCATGCAAGCTATAATTGGAGAATTAATTCAATGGGGTGAAAATTTGATTTACTTAAGTCCCACTCGATCTTTGTCTCCATCCCACAATTTCTCCCAAAGTAATATCAACAAATTTTATTTGAGTGTGTTTTTCTAAATACTTGAGAGAGAGAGAGAGAGAGAGAGAGAGTTGGATTATTATTCTTTTTTTATATTTAAAAAAAATTTTAATCCCACTTTTTATAATAAATTTTTCTATTCTTACTCGTAATTTTTATTTCAAATAATTTAAAAATTTTTCATGTAAATTTATGTCTTGTTTACTTTCATTTTTATTATTTATTATTATTATTATCACTCTATAGTAAGTAAAACCACCTAAATACGATGAAAATTTATGTAACATTTTACAGTAGGCATAACCACCTAAGTATTGTGGAATGCTAAATCTCTTAATTACACAACATATTTATTAATTGTACGTAAATAAAACTATCTAATCATCGAATGTTAAACTTCCTATATATATATAACACTTGTTTGCGAATTAATTTTACTTATAATTGCAGATAAAATCTCCTAATAAGATTTATAAAAACATATATATTAAAACTTATAAAATGAACATTAAATTTGTATGTCCAAAATAAAAATATATAAAGTATTCAACTTAGAACATAAAACCAAAAGGATCCAAAACTCATTTAATTATATATTTATCTGTTAAGTAATTTTATGATAAATACATAAAAGTAAGACGTAATTGTTGTTTGGTACAAGCTAATTTTGCTTCACTGTCAGATAAATTCTTGTATTATCTGTCTGGTGATTGATTCCAGACAACATTTGAAACCCCACTTGGGATAGGCCAAGTTATGATGGACTTGCTCCGTCAGGGAAAGGGACAAGCTACTAAGCACTAAATGTCCTTGTAATTCTGCTTATAATTGTAATAAACGCACAACTAACTGTGGAAAATCTTCTCAGTCATGGTAAGTATTTCATCAACTTCTTCAATCATTATATATAATACTTTCTCTGTTTCCATATCTCAACTATTTTTCTCTTTGGTCACCATACTGCCCGGGAATACCTGAATTATAAAGAAAAATGAGCTGCTTCTGTTCGAAGAACTTGGCGGCACTCCTGATCTTATGGCCTTTCCAACTGTTACAGTTGGAAAAGCTTGCGCAAATGCTAATCGAGAAGTCACTTTGAGACTATCTTGCCATGGAGGAAGAGTGGATTCTAAAATTAAATTTGCCAGTTTTGGTAAACCAGATGGTATATGTGGATCATTTAGGGAAGGCAGTTGTAGATCTTCCAAAGTTGTTTCAGTTATCCCAAAGGTAGCATACCTTACATTGTAGCAAGTTCTAGTTTTGCTTTCTTCCTTTTTTTTAAAATTTTTTACTCTCTTCGTAATTTTCTCTTTTTCAAGTAAACAAGAATCTATTTACTTCTTGGTTAAAAAGCACACATTCCTATTTTATCTTTATTTATCGCCTTACAAATTTACTTCAGTTAGTGCCATGGCCTG
The DNA here is from genome assembly GCA_019650275.1 of Xylocarpus granatum. Classification (NCBI taxonomy): domain Eukaryota; kingdom Viridiplantae; phylum Streptophyta; class Magnoliopsida; order Sapindales; family Meliaceae; genus Xylocarpus; species Xylocarpus granatum. Next base: position 100,965 of record BNST01000640.1, read on the forward strand.
ACTTCCAATGTCTTAAGTTATTGTTTTTAGTCTCACAAAAATACCATAGTAAATACTGCAGCAATAGTACTGTAGTCTAGCACTTTACATGGTTGTTGCAGTGACATTGCCGCACTGGTGCTTTTTTCTGGCATCTTTTTATGTATTTCAAAACGTATTTTTTATTTTAAATTTATTTTAAATAAAAATATACTAAAAAATAAATAACGAAATATCACGAATAAAAATATAATAATATAAAAATAAAATACATCACTGATTTTAAATTAATTGTTAAAATTATTTGTTAGGATTTTTTTGTTATTTGATCTAGAATCGAATTAATTTATTAATTCATTTGATTTTCTTTTTATCATTGTTGAATTTGCCTTATTTTTAAAGGTGTAATAACTCTTTTTGCGAATTTCTTATATTTAAATCCAATTCCAGTCTCATGGCTACTTTTCCCACAAATCTGAAATATAGAAAAGCTCATCAAAATCGACCATAATATCAGTTTTCCAATTACTTGTAATGAAACATAATCATCCGAGTTACACATGTAATTGCTGAACATGTATATATCTTAGCTATACACTACACTGCTCGAGAGTTCTCAATTACCAAAATTGGGGAAAACATAAAAATTATATTACATCAGCCTATCAATACAAAGAAGATGATTGTTCTATGGACTAACTACCAGACCAGTAATCTTTGCATGAACACTGGCCATGCAAAAAATGATGATATCCTGAAGCATCCCTCAGAAATATCTCCCTTTCAGTGACAACTGATACATATTTCAAGAATGAATGGCAGTCCCCACAAACAAGGATGTTCTTCATGATTCGAATGGGTTGTCCATTGTGTGTCTTTAGAAGACCATAGGTTGCTGCTAGTTTTGCGCTATGATAGAACAGGAAATCCTTCTTTTGATGCTCCTCTACTTCATGAAGAACATAGCTGGTATCTGGTACATATCCCGCTTTTAGGCATTCTATGATAAGTATTTCCAAACCACTGTAGATATCTTTCTCTTCCGGATGGGATTTATCTCTTCCGTAGAATGAATGTATCTTATTCTGATGAATGATCCAACTTCGACTTGGGTGTTTCCGAAATCCCTTCTCCCGCATATCCTCCCTGACTGTTTCAGAGTTTTGCCATCTCCCAGATGCAGAATACAAATTTGATACGAGTACAAATGTAGAGGGGTCTTGTGGCTCCATAGAAATTATATGCTTTGCAACCCGATTCCCAATTGCCGTATTTGAATGGATTCTACAACTATCAAGCAAAGCTCGCCAAACTGAAGCCTTGGGCTCAAAAGGCATGTTGTTTATCATTTCCTCAGCTTCTTCAAGGAAACCCCAGTAACCCAAAACCCCAACAAAAGATGCATAATGTCCTGATGTAGGCTCAACGTCATAAATTGTCTTCATGGAGAGGAACAATTTACGACAATTATCAACTGAATTTGAGTTAGTATACTTGTAAGCTGAAATAATTAACAAAAAAGTTATGGCATCTGGCTTTATGCATGCATTCTTCATCCTTGACCACACAGAGAAGGCCTCATCACCCTGCCGGTGAAGAAGATAGCCAGCAATCAAAGCATTCCATGAAACTATATCACGTGAGGGCATCTCATCGAATGCCATTATAGCATTATTTACATTGCAACACTTAAAGTACATACTAGTTACAGAATTTGCAACTCCTGCATCAGCCGATAAACCTGTCTTAAGAGCAAGGCAGTGGATTTGCTTGCCCAGCTCATGAAACCCTAAAGTTCCACAGACACCAAGTACTGAAGTTAACATAACTTTATCTACCACAATCATTCCTTCTGATTGACCATGGTGGAAAAGTGATATTGCACATTCTGGCTGGCCATTTCGAGCATATCCACAAAGCATCGACGTCAAAATTATTGAGCCACCCTCATCTGATGGCCATCGGTGAAACATCTTCTCAGCATCTGCCATCCTCCCACACCTCACCCACATATCAAGCAATGCTGCATCAACGTAAGCATTTGAACCAAAACCAAACTTTGTAACAAACCCTTGGATCTGTTCACTCAACTTTGCTTCCATAAGCAACCCACAAGCACTAACAACACTATTCAAAGTGAAATCTGTTAACACTAAACCCTGCTCCACCATCTTAACAAATAAATGCAGTGCTTCCGTAGCTTTGCCATTTTTACAAAATCCCACCAAAAGAGCATTGTAAGAAACACAATTCTTCTCTGGCATCTTATCAAATAACTCCACAGCCAAATCTACGTATCCAAATTCCATGTATGCTGTAATCATACCTGTCCATGTAAAAATATCTCTCACAGGCATCCTCTCAAACAAAGCTGCTACATCTTTTATACTCCCAAACTTGGTGTAGAACCCAATAAGTGCATTTTTGACACTTAAACTGGTCTCAAATCCAGTTCTGATAGCATGAGCATGAACTGCTCGACCTTCCATCAAAGCGAAGCAACCACTACATGCAGTCAAAAGTGTCGAAATTGTGAAATAATCAACTCTAAACCCATTATCTATTTTCGCATCCCGAAACAGTTCAAATGCTTTCTCATACTTCAACTCATTAACCAGACTCGAAATCACAGTATTCCATGAAACAATGTCTCTGTGAGGCAATTCGTCAAACAACTGAAGCACATAATCCAAATGCTCGCTAAATTTACCATATAATCCCATAAGGGCATTGGCTACAAAAACATTATCCAAATACCCCATTTTGACTATCAAAGCATGAACTTGTAAACCCAACTCTAACTCCAAAATCCTAATACAAGCAGTCAACATAGCGACAAAACTATGCTCATTAGGGTGGATACCTTCACACCTCATTGTAGAGAAAAGCTTAATCGCTTCCTCTTCTCTACTTGACTTGGCAAAACCCGAAATTAAGGAAGTAAAAGAGACAACATTCGGGCTTGAAAGACGGGTAAAAAATTTGCAAGCATCAGAAACATAACCCAGTTTTAGATAAGCAGAAATGAGTGGATTACCCAGATGGGTATCTTGCTGTTCCTGAAGCTTGATGAGTGAAGCGTGTACGGCTCTCGCAACTGAAACGTTAGTACATTGAACTGAAAGGCGAAGCAAATGGAAGAAGCTGTCAACATCAATGTCAATGCGCTTGTTGTTTGATGAAGATAAGAGTTGTTGGAGAGGGTAAGAAGAGACAAGACGGAGGGAGTGGTGCGTCGTGTTGGTGGCGGAGAAGAGAAGAGCGTGGGGTTTGAGTTTAGACAGAGAAATAGAAGGTGGTGATGAAAAGAGTAACTGTAAGGAGTTGTTGGGTTGGATAAAGATGGTGGCAGCCATAATTCCAGACACAACTGGAGCTCAGTTACATGTATTCATTTGCTTATCCTTTAAATGCTTTTACATAACAAAATCGGACAATAAATGAATGCTTACCTCTTTAGAAAAAAATAATGTTGTGGTTACAAGATATCTAAACTAACAGTATTAGCTGATATTAAGAAGAAGTGACAAAAGAATTTGTTTTTTTTTAAAATAATAATAAACAAAAATATTTAATTAATAAATTATTAATTGTCTAATTTAAAATTTTTTTTTCTTTAATTGAAAGAACTCAAACAATAAATATTACATTAAAAAAAATTATGCATAGCTTGGGCGACCCTGGCGTTGGTAGATGTCGAAGGGGATTTTGCGGTATGGGGCGACCTTGTGATGGGGCTTTGAGCACCCTCAAAATCTCCCTATCAGTCCATCCATCCTGCACTGCCAAATAGTCGTTGCGCATCGGCAACCTCCGTCAACCGAGTATCACCATCAGATCTTTACATCTCCCTCTCCGGATAGGTGCCAGCGATGAAAGCATGCTCCTATCTCTTATCATCGCAGTCTTAAAATATGGAGAAATCCTCAAATTCTTTGCCATCCCAAGCTCTGTCATATTATTTTGACTCCGAAACTTTGATTTTCGCCCTCTGAATTGGGAGAAGTGTTGTTGAAAACCCGTTTAAGCAAAGCTCACCTCACTCTCAAGGTCTGTGACGTTGGTAAACAATGTGAGTTATGACAGAAGAAGAAGAAGGAACGAGAACCTCGACTCGATTATTGTTCATTTATTGCTTGATGGTACTTACTATTCTAATTTTAAATTTAATTTGCTGGTAAATATATATAATTCAAATTCTCTTTATTTTTATTAGATTTTTGAATTATTACGAGACACTACTAACAATTACTATTAATATGTGTGAAAAATTATCATGTCACCGATGATTGGATTATGAATAAAAAGCACACTCAGAGTCTCTTTCTGTATTAAGATTATAGCAATCAAATCAAAATCCGTTAAAATCTGTATTTTTTTGAATATTTAAATTTAAATTTGAAAATCCTTTTAGAAATTACTGAGGACTTATAAAATAATTATAATAATTTTTATCATGTAGATAGGCAAAAGTGTAATTTTTATATAAATAATTAGCTACAGCTAATCTTATAAATTTGAAGGTGCCCTTTTTCCAAAATTATTGGCTAATATTAGTTAAATTAATTATTCAATATTATTGATAATTTATTTTAATATTTGTATGTGAAATTAAAAAAATAAGTTAAGTTGACAAATAATTTTATTCATGAAATAAATAAATTCAAAAAAATAAATGTGATCTTATGAGATCTTAAGGGTATAAGTAAATTGTCATTTTAGTCTAATAAAGAGCAGTTTAATATTTACATTAAACCATTATAGAAATTTATTATTATTATTATTACTATTCTTATTTTGGTTATCTTCATGAGGGTATTTATAATGATACAGTTCTATTTACTTTAGAGGAGGTAATGCTCCTTAAGTCATTATTGCATGTACTGAAATTCTAGAAATTGGTCAAAAGAGAATACCCGGGAAGTTCTCATTTTGAATGGGAATCTAAATTAGATTGAAGGGGGTACAAGGGACCATGCGCTGGTCGCCTAGCAACAACCTCTTTCCGTTACTGCAGCATGGCATTTGCACAAAATTATGAATCTTTTTTGGTGCATAGCGAACGAGAGGGATAGGAATATTTTTGCTTTACTTCGCTTTGCTTTGCTTTGCCTTGCCTTGGTTTCCAACGCAGATATCAATAATCAAATCCTATCCAATGCCGATATCAATAATCAATCCTAAAACAAGTAAACATAAATTATAGAATCATGCAAAAATAGTAGTCTGTCTGTCACAAAAATCAGTCGCAGCAGACGCACGAAATTCTACCCGGTCTACCTGAAGACCTCTACATATTTGCATTGCAATATTGTTACCTGATGAATTATTAAATTACAAAAAATATTAACCATAAACATAAACTAGAGCCCAATTATTCTCTTCGGAGATCAAATGAAACAAAATGTGCATTGCACTGCACTGCACATAACACTAATGACTGAGATATGCAAATTATCATTAGTGTAATACGACAAAGAAAATAATATGAGATACTTCCAAATGAAAATCCTCAGAACCAGTTTCCATCTATAGATACAACTTCACCAAAAGCTCAGCTGAAAACTTGCCAATTCATTGAAACTGAACATCAAATCAATTTCAAGTATTATGTCAACAGTCACAGCAACAACAGCAGGCATCACTTCTCCCCAGCAACAAATTACACCACACTATCAATAAATATAAAATAGGAAGAAAAAACACGTCATAAAGTGTAGTGACTCCCTCTTTTCTTCTCTACAAATTACGTACCCCTGGAAGTCCTTTGGTTCTCTCTCTCTAATTGAGCACTGTGGTGTAGTCCAATCATGCTGGCTAATATCACAGCTGCTAGTTCTAATCAATGCATCAAAAGCTGGAAGTTGTTGTCATCAGTTACAAGTACGTAATCATATCCAAGATTATGTGCACGGCTGTGGAACTCCTTCATCTCATTCTCTCTGACTTGGATTCCAACCAGCACATTAGCACCGGTTTCACCCTGTTGGAGGAGAAATACAAAAAGGATTGATCACTGGAAAAATTCCTTGACATGGTCCACCAAAATTGAATAAGCAAAATTTATAGCAGAAAAAAAAGGTTTCAGATGCCCACCTGACCACGGTAATGGAACAAGCTAATATTCCAGCGCGAGCTAAAAGCATCCAAGAACTTCATCAGAGCACCAGGTCTCTCTGGAAAAACAAAATGACAAAGGACCTCGTTTTCAACATTTAATCTGCCCCCCATCTGAATGAGATCCAAAGCAAAGCGAAGCAAAGTCAGGTTATTTTCCATTTTGAACAAGTGGAAAGCTCTTTTATCCATTGTTGAATGGATGAAAATGAATGCACAGAGTTTAGTATTATCATTAGATGGTTATCCACCAAATTGCTGGGGCAAAAAGCTTTGGTGCAATATGCTTTATTGAATGAATGAAAATAAATGCATACATTGCACTTTTACTGTTAGTCATCTACCAAAACTTTGGCTCCACTCATTAGGGTGATCTTTTGGCTGATTTGTTGGTTCCTATCTGGATCCACATTGTAATTTTACTTTATCAATACATATTTCCAGTTTCTTATCAAACCGACAAAGAAAAAATTGTCCCATTCTTTGTCCACTCTTCATCCCAATCTTCCACGTGATATGGGCCAAATATTGCACAAACATACATAATGCAAAGATGAGGTAATGAGGAGCACTAGACAATGGGAACAAGACATAGTACCGAAGCTTAGCCATTGTTAGCATATGATGAATAAACAACTATTTTTATGGTAAAGTAATCCTAGGAAGTTTTTTTTTCGTTTAATTTACTTTTTCAAAACAAGGGTAAATAATAATTGTTTTCTGTTCTCGTGAATGATCATCTAACTTCCAATTTGATCTGGAAAGGAAAGAAGACTATGACAGGAATGTTTCACATGCCAATCTTCTATCAACTAACAGACAAATGAATCAACAGACACAATAAGAATTAAGACCTACATGACATAGATGTCAAGCACTTTAAAAGCCTCATTATTTTACATTTAAACACTCAAATAAAAGGAATGGCCAGATCATGTTTATAAGCATAAAAAGGATTCATTCCCTTCCAAGTTAGAATTTAAACCCAAAAATAACTGTATTTTATTTAAAATCATTAGAATTTTTCAAAACTTCTAATCCCATTTATTGTATATTTTTGAAATGCTAAGTATTTGATGCCTGAGAAAGCAAAGCCATTGACTGTGGCACATAACACAATTTCTTCCATGATTTTCAGTTCACAACTTTTCAATTCAAAACTTAGCAGAGCTATATTTCAAACATTTGAGTGCACAAATTCAGATTACGATTAAGGTGGTGAGAGAGACCAAAAGGAAACTGCTAAGCCTTTTAAGTATTCCTAAACATTGTAAACAAAACCGAATGTTAGCTTTAATTCACCAACAAACATGTTTAACGCACTTACAAACAGTTGTCCAATAACCATGCATCATACATTAAACTAGCATTCACTTCAACTTAAAACAAAAACTTGATAAAAGAGCAAAATTACCAAATAACGCAAGTGATCTTTAACCAAGTCACTTTGTGTGAGATTGTAAGTTTTAAGTAGAGAAGATTCCATTCGCTCCCGCATAGCTTCAAGTTCAGCAACCGTGTGAACACCAACACTGCATACAATATGAAAAGGAAATATAATGATCTTCCATCCTCAAAACTACCAAGATGCATTTTAATAATCTGGATTGTGCGAAACAGAGTGTCATGAGGATAGTCATATCTCTAGGAACATTTTCATTTGTTTCTTGTTGCAGATACAGATTGAGAATTCCAACCTGTAAAGAACTACAGCCTCTTTATCCGAACTACAACGGTATTTGAACTCTGTAATATTCATAGGCCCCACCTGCGAAGACAAATGATTTAGTTTAAATTAAAACCACCTTTGCTAACAAGGTTAAAGCTGTTTATTGAACCATAGAACTTACCAGTTCACAAAATTTTTTGAAACTCCCACGCTCTTCTGGCATAATAGTTGCAAGCACAGCCTCCTGTTGCCTACCAACATTAGCAAGCTCAGTCACCACCCTCAATTTATCAAAGTTCATGTTTGCCCCACTGGCTATTGCTACAACATTTTCTCCACTAAGGCCATAATATTTGCAATATGCTTCGGCTCCAGCAAGGGCAAGTGCACCTGCTGGTTCTAAAATGCTCCTTTTCTCCTCAAACATGTCCTGCACACCAGAATTTACATGGTAAACCAACAGGGCTTGAAGTGTGTATCAATTCACAGGCTGCATGTGCCCTTATTACATAATGCATTTCTACATTAAAATGCGTTTCTTATTATAACAAGATTTGCAAATTTACAAATGAACCTGAAGATATTTCATTTGAATAATAATAAATAGGCAATTGAAGTGACTGGTGTTGAAAAGAGACTGGGTTGTGCCATGAAGCATTGCTTACCATGAAAAATAAAACAACTTAAGTAATAAGTACAGTGAGGAGCAGGCTTTACTTTCCCAAAATGTAAAAAGTGTAAATACTAAATTTTTGCATTTTCTTGTACCCACTAATGCATAACAAGGTAAAAAAAAATAAAGAATAAAAAAGGGACAAACATATGCAAGCTCCAACACCCGAAAGAAGCCTCACCTTTATGGATGCACAAATAGCATCACGACTTACAAGAACGATACCATCTACCAATTCCTTGCATAAACGAAAGGTTTCTTCACCAACCTCCTTAACAGCTACACCATCTGCAAAACCTCCAACTTGGTCCAACATCACTCTCTCACCATGATATAGTGACAAAGCCATGGCATTTGCATCAAAGGGCTCCACTCCAATAATTTTCACCTGTCATAACAAATCACATTTATTGTTTTTGATGGAAAGCATAATTTTATCAGAAACAAATCAGTAAAATAAAAATCCAAAGTAATGCACCAAGTTCAAAATATTAGTTTTTTTCTACAGCTTCTGAATGCACAGGAACTGACACAACTTGTCCAAAAACTGTTTTAAAAAATAATTAAGATGTACACTCAGTACACAAAGTGGGGTTTGGAAGTGGCTCAGAACATGAAAATGAAATAGTGTAACTAAACAAAGAGGAGTGACCAGAACAAATTAAGATAATATGATATTTTATTGTAGTGATAATATGTAATCAATAGCATTATACGAATTGAATCAGTAAAAGGCAAAAAAACTATAAAGAGTTGAGATTAGAACAGACGACACAAGTATCGTTTGGTGCTATGTAATAAAGATTCCCTTGTAAGGTAAAAAAGAGAGAGGTTAATCTGAATCCTGCAGACTTTACTGTGCAAGAGACTAATCTCTAGTTTCAATCAGTGTCATGAGGTCTTCTACTATTTTACGAGGTAAGAATAAAACATATGAACAACTCAAGCTGATAACTGTATTGATCTTTCAAATAGAATCAAGGTTGGTGCTAGTCCAAAACATTTGCAAAAATTTGTGTTACGCTACATTTGACAAAATGAAAGACTATCAGAGTTGCAATTAGCAAAGCCAGTTCATCAGGCTAGACTTGCACAAAGTAGAAATATGTCTAACAAGCCTAGGTCTATCCGTGCTCTATCTGGAGACTTGTCAATAGTGCATCCTGGTGAACCTTAATTAGCCCATTCTCATTTTAACTGGAGGAACAATCGGCTAAGTGTTCCAGCCTAAGACCCTAGCAGAATCTAGCACATACCTTAAATATCAAAAATAAATAAACAAATAATATCTTACAAACAAAAGAAACAATAAACAAAAAAATAAAATCATAGAGGGGAAAGAAAAGCAAATTCTTAGTAGGGTCTTCGTCATGCTCTGACATTATGAAAAACTATACTCTTGAATTGGATACAGGTTTGCCAATAAAATTAGCACACAAAGAAGACTGTTAGCAAATTCTTACAGAGTAACCAACAGACCTGGGGAGAAACCCTCTTTACATAAGCAGCAATACCAGCAATTAGCCCACCACCCCCAATGGGAACAAAGATTGCATGTATTGGTTCTTGCATTTGACGTATAATTTCCATCCCAACTGTTCCCTGCCCCATGATTACATCTGGGTGATCAAAAGGTGGAATAAATGTACGACCCTCATCCTTGGCCCGTTTTTTAGCATATGTCTGTACTTCATCATAAGAATCCCCCACAAGAACAACTGTTGCACCTAATCTCTTAACAGATTGCCACTGTAGAATAAGAAATCCACAATCAAATAACAAACCACAATTTCTTTACACGATCAGAAACAACAATGTCAACAGAAGACGTACCTTGATTTCGGGAGTGGTAACTGGCATACAAATCACAGCATCACAGCCTAGTTTCTTGGCAGATAATGCAACACCTTGGGCATGATTTCCGGCTGATGAGCAGATAACCCCTCTTTGCAGCTGATCCTTTGGTAGTTTGGCCATCATATTATATGCTCCACGGAGCTTGAATGAGAAGACCTAACAAATTTTAATCCATCATATCCATGATTTAATTTAGTAAAGATAACAGTTCTTCTAATTAGACACACTTAGTCGTATCAGAGATTGACACATTCTCACAATTAAACTTAAGTCACATTTGGTTATAGATGCATGGAAGTAGATTGAAATATTTAAAGAATCCTAAAATATTAGGAGTTTTAATGTACTAAAAATTTCATTTGGTTTGATTGAACCAGTTTCCAAATAATGGTTTTACGTCTTTGTGCGCGCATGGAACCTTTGATTATATCTCGACAAAAATCCGATTTTTGCACACAACGTAGCAAAGTAGTCTCCTTCACTTGATCAAGATTATTAGTATAGTTTGTATTAGGATAAGTAGGGAAATTTGGCTTTGTATCAGTAAAAAGCATTGTTTTATTTCACTTGGAATTGGCTTTTCCTGTTCTTTTTTCTTCCATTAAGGGAAGATATTATTAAAAGATGTTGGCGCTATGCAAAAGCAACATCAACAACCTCCCTTGTGAAATTGCTGCCATGATGGCGTATGGCAGCTACCAAGATTTGGTGCTTGACCACCCATCCCACTGGTGTCATGTGCGCACTTTGAAGCCCCTCAAGCCCAACTGCAGCATGGCTAGACAGGGCTCTGCAGTACCAAGCAATAACAAAATAAAGTTGTGCCTTAACTATTAACTATAACTTTTCTATCAGCTACAGCTTTTAGTATGGTGGTAAGCTCTTGATCCTAACAAAATAAAATAGTTAATCAAACGTAATAGGCATGTAATTCTAGGGTGATATAAGTGTAATCCATTATGTATTAGTGGATTTTTTTTTAACACATTTTTGGTTGCTACATTCATATTTGTCATAGTTTTACAAAGGGATAAGAGAGTGTAGTTTTTCTTTATTTTCTTTGTTTGTTTAGCCAAAAAATACTTTCACATAAAAAGTTATGAGGTTAATATCAATCAGTTCCATCAACTTTCTCTAATCATCAACTATACCCATTCGGCTTCTAAAACTATCAACCATCCTTCCTAAGCCTAACATTTGTTAGTCAAACTTAACAGCTCAGGTGTTTTTATCATTTCACATTAAAAAATTACACAAAACATTTGGCAGTCTATGTGAAGTATATCTTTGAAACATCCAGTAAGGAAACCACACGGTATTTCTCACATCCACTTGCATCACTCCAAGTCCACAATGATTCATGATCAACGAACTTCCTTACAAGTTGTCACTCAGTGAAGAAACCAACGTAATTGGCATTCAACTAACATGATCAATGCGTCAATTATTTACAACATAATTGGCATTTTAGAATGAAGTGACTAAATATTGGCTATGCTGGCGTGACAATCATCACTACAATCCATGATATGCACCATCTTTCTCAGCTCCCTATTATCCTCTATCTCCTTTCTCAGCCCACCTTTCAAATCCCATCTCTTTCTCATATCCCTTATTCACCCCAGTTAAATGATGAGGAAAACTTCTGTCTTTTTTCTCAAGAGATTCATTTAAAAAAAAATGAGAAGAGAGAGAGATCAATGGTTTTTGATTGGTAATTACCATGTCAGCAAAAATTTAGCCAGATCAACGAACATATAATCATTTCAACCTAATGCAAGGCATAAGATAAGTAGTTAAAAGCTTTCACAAAATATTAACCATATGGAAAATGCATCAGTTATATCTTGATCACATCACTTGACAAGTCACCTATTTATTTGTCTGGTTGACTAATCAGAAGCAACAACATTACGAAAAGGATCAAACCAAAACATTTGCAATTCAAAAGTGTAAACTTAACCTTGAGAAAGACTTGAATATCCAAATGCAGTTGCACCTTTGCTTTACTCTTTGACGGAGAAAGCAAACTCACTATCATATTTTGAGCACCATATGCGCATAGAAAGAGTTTACAGATATAATACTTCATAGTATTGGATAGGTTAAGTATTGAGGTGTAGTGGCTTTGAAGCTCTAGATTTAAATGTGGGTGGCCACCACCATTAGTCTAGAAAGAGAAGAAGAAATGGAAATGGGAAGATAGTAAAAGGTTGAGGTTCAACAGATTATTATTTATTTATTGTGTTGAATAAGGTTATCTCTTACGCTTGCAACTTCCAGGTCAAAATGAAAAGCTATTCATCCAATAGATTGAGAATCAAAAGGTTAGATTCCAATATCTTCAACAGTAGACCACAAGTCCATATTCGCACAACCAGAACCAAATTCTATACGTAATTAATCAAGCATCCAAAAGTAAACAACAATACAGGATATTACTTACTTTTTTAAAGAAGAAACAAATTTGATGAATAATTAAAATTAAACACACCAGTTTAATAAATCATAACAGAAAACAACAAAAACGGATAAAAAAATAAACCCAAAACTATCATTTCCGAATTATTAAACGTAAATGAAGCATAAATTCGTAAAACAATTTTTGAAACCAAAACTCGTCGGAAAAACACTCCACAATTTAAAAAATAAAGTCATTACTACACTGAATAATGAGCTAAAGCTGATAAATTTCGCAGAAACAAAAAAGAAAAGAAAATTAAAAATTAATCATAAACTTACCTGTTGTAAATCTTCTCTCTTAAGCCAAAGCTTGACGCCTAATCTCTCTGACAATTTTGAAGCGAACTGTAATGGCGATTCAATTGCTACGTCATAAACCTTTGAAGCCAGTATGTTGGTCAGATAACTCATGGCACTGACAACGTTGTGGCCGTCATCATCGTTAACTTTAGGCTCCGGTACAGCCCCAAGGCAACCGGACGGGTATTGCAGAGAACTCGGCGAAACCTTTTTCACGGGAGATGGCGACGGATGAGAATGTAACGTAGTTTCGGGTGAAGCACCGGATGGTGTGATCTCGGTCGTCGGCTTGGAAATTGAGGCCTTGAAAATTGGCATTTTCATTCGACGAGATGCGGTGTAGAAGGGCGATGACCGCTTGTGGCAGCAAGGTTGGAGGAGAGGAGAATGAGGAGACCTCAACCGGAACGACTCCATTGAGGATGGTCGGGTCGGGTTACGGCGGCTGCAAAAGCAAAAGCTCAAGAGAGAGGCAGAAACGTAGTGCAGCAGACTTTCTGAGAAACTCAGTTTGAGATTTGATGTATATATATAGGACAAGAATAGTTCGATTCAACTGGAGAGGTTACCAATCAGAGAAAGCAACGTGGAGTATATTTGACACGGTGCAGTTATGCAACTGAGAGCCTACCCGCCTGTGGTGCCAAGCCTGGTGAGTTTATATTTACTTTTATTTTGTTTTATGCACGTGGAAAATGGAATGGCACAGAAGTTCCTGACAAGAGGCCGGCTGTAGCTATCTGTAAGGAGATACGTAAATGCGAGTATTAATAATGGTGTTAATAATTAAAATTATTAATTTATATTAAATTCGTGTTAATTTGACAAGTCATAATGGTTTAATATTCTTAATTTATCCACACAAGCAACGACCTCAAACACTTCCTTACTCAAACATTGGCATGTGAACCCACTACAAAACTCTAATATATGATTAAAACTTGTGAAAATCCCCTACTTTTCTTCTCTTGATGTACGGGAGAACGTCTTCCTCCATGTTGGGCCAGAAATAAGAATTCCCAAGTAAAGCCATAGATATTTTGCCCATTTGGAATGTAATCCAAGCAATAATCTCTCTCGCAGTTCCACTCGAGAGACATATAGCTTCCTTCATTAACCATATATTAGCTTGTCATCAAGCCAATATCTCAACTTAACACCCTCTTAGATTTCTTTGCTTATCCACTTGTATGTCTAACTTTGGTTGTGAGATCAGTTGTTGATGTGATTGCATCCGTGTCCAACATTGTTGATATTTCTCTACCATTGAAATATGCCTTTGAATTCATAAGGCCTTAATGTGTCTTTTCAACTTACAGCACATTACGACTCGATTGCTGCAACAAATTTAGTCTTAAGCACGTTAATGTCTACCTCTTATGCTTCCTTCTCAACAATCATCAGGTTGAGCTTAGCCTTTCTTGAACAATCTCTCACCCTATAAGGTTCATCACAGATAAAATACCCCACCTTCTTTTGTTCATGCACACACTGACTTGCTCCTGCACATATTTTCTGTACTTTTTCGCACACCAATTCACGTTAGACTATCTATGACAGTCTTCCATGCCCAACTACTCTGTATTGTTCGTTGACCTATACTCATTTTTCACGTACTGCACTTAAAGGTCATTTGACCCTCCTCAATCTAAGATCAAGATACAATCCAAACTTTGAGCATGCACCTCGTGACACACCAATCCACTTAATAACTAGTGAGCTTAGTTTGAGACTTTGTTTGATATCAAGACTTTGAAGCTTTGCAAGATAAAGTATTAATTGTCAAATATTAACTAAATAATTATGTAAATGCTACTAAAAATTAATTCTACCAAACATTTTTCTCCTTAACTTTTGAAGGCAAAAACACTACAATATTAAACAAAGCCTAAACTACACTACCCCAATTCCTAACATATCCTATTAATAAGACTCAAAACAATTTGGCAACCCAACGTCCAGTGTTCTCCTAGCCCCGATTCTTTCTATTATAAAGGCTGTACCTCTTAGAAATGTTTTAGAATTGCTGATGCCTTCCTTCTTGTAAATCAAGCATCACAGCAATAGAATAATCAAAGTCAAATAAAAATTTTAAAAAATTATATGTTTTTTTCCCATACGTTTGGTGCAACATTAAGATAACAAATACAATCCATATCAAGAATGGCATGCAGTACAGTAATCACACGTAAAATTGAACAATAATAAACGCAAGAGGTAATGCAGCAGGAGGGATACACTCGATACCAAAGAAGATAGATGTTGGGGAAGCTGGCACTCCAATAAGAGAGATTGGAAAGTGAAAGTTCAAGTGATCCGCTTATCCTGCTCAACCTGCTCTCACCCAGGTTAGAACCAGATGGTTCGTCCGGGGAGCAACCGCGAGGGTAAGTCAAAAACAAACCCTTTAAGAAAGCCAGAGGTAGGCATGTGTCCTACTTAAGAGGCATAACTTGTGGATGCTTTTATGGGTTTGCTCCTAGACTGATTATCTTTGGCTGATTTAGAATCTGCACTAATAGAAATATTTTCCATTCCAACTTCCATTGCCTCTTTTGCATCCTTCTCTCTGTCCTTTTTCTCAGAATTGAGATCATCTGCAGCTTGATTTTGAGTTGAACGAACAGGCAATGGTGCTAAACAACGAGGGCCTGCATTGATCCAAGGATGAACAAGGCACTGAGCTGCAGTAGGCCGCTTCTCAGGGACAAAATCAAGGATAGGAAGCAGAAAGTCAGTCAAGTCATTTGCATCATGCTCACTGAATTCATATTTCTCTATAAGAACCTTATTCAGAGGCCAGAATCGCAACCGACGTATGTGCCTCAGATCACCATATCTATTAAAGAAGTCCCGAGAATAACGACCACCTAAAGCAATCTGGTAAATAAATTGCCAGCATAATTCAAGTTGGGCACAAATTTCCCAAGATGTGAAATTCAATGGTAGGAATAATAATTGTCTCACCTTGCGAGGCATCATTCCCAGAAGCTCCATCATCAATGCTAAGTGGTCCTGAAAAGAACACAAATATGTTATATTCACAAATGAAGGACCCAGTGAATCCTGAAAACACTGGTTTTTCTGATCCATATACTTGAGGGAGCACAAACATCATCCACTCACATAATAAGAATGTCATAAATAGCACTTAATGCAAATCCATTCCATAAAATATTTTAAAGGTCCCTGAACGCAACGAAAAACTATGTGCATGTGTTATCTGTATATATAGATCAATGAAAACATGATGCTCCAAAGTCAGCGATTTCTCAAGCAATGCAACTACTGGTGATTAGCCACCAACTAAAATCATCCACTTCATTTTGCAGGTACATTGTTTCCTCAAATATAAATCCAGCCATTTATTTACAGTAATCCAGCAAAAGTATTTGACCAATTTCATAAACTTTGCATAACTTCTGACTTTGCATCAATCTGTGGGAATACACTTTCTGATAAATTCAGGGGATTACATCAAAAACCCTAACCACACAAACTACAAACCTTTCAAAATATAAAGCATAGTCTAAATAGTCCATAAACTATAATATTCTTGACATTTGAGTGACTATTAATCCAAAAAGTTTGAGCTTACAGGTACAGCCCAACATGCATCTTCACATGCAAGGGAGAATTCTAATAGACAAGCTTGTGATGTGGATCTAAACACAGACAAACAAACACGTGGATCCAAACACAGATAAACAAACATGTGGATCCAAACACAAAAAAGAACAAGTGGGTACTAACATAATTTCATTTTGTTAAGGTTCTAACTTAAATAATACAATTGGGTACTCAGACATATGACCTCTTGGCAAACCGTTTCTCAAACCATAATGACTAACAATCAATTTCAAAAGACTCAAGCTTGTAGGAAACACCACAACAATGGTATTTAGAGTTTTTTTCAATCAGAATCTGTGTTGTGATGCATTAATTTTTGTAACTGCAAACTCAAGTAGCATCAAGTACCCAAATATAGTTTATATTTAAGCTTATTGAAGTGCTCAATTATTTTCATTCAAGGTTCCACAATAATTTAAAGTTTTGTAGTATCGTTATTGATAATCTCATGCTGGCATTCACTTGCTATGTTATCAACAGTTTTATAACATGTAATATGTAGATACAACTTTACCATTTAAATATATTGGCAGCATCATAGGCAGCAGTCTTGTGTTGCTAGATGATTAGCAGGCAGAACTTCAAATACATTTGACATTTCATAGACAAATATTACATATACACTTTTAGCAATCTATTAGGATTAATTTCCAGATTTACAAAGGCCACCACATGTTGAACTCTGTAACTAAGAATTTCAGCTGTATACAGATCTCACCTACTGTTCAACGATGCTCACCTTTGCAAAACATTCTCTGTGACATTTCATTTTACATCATTTACTTCAAAGTCCTACATAACAGAACTTAGTCAACACAACACTTCAAAGTTGCATCAGCAAAACCATTTCATTTACGTCAAGTTACCATATTGTTTTAGAGTTTGGGTCTACGGTAGAGTTGAATGCATTGACTCTTGTGTAAAATAATGTATTTTGTGAGCTCCAATGGCTTTTACTAGCAAGAAGCCACCACGATTCCACAAATCCTTCCTAGTAAGCCTCTGGATAGTGTCTAGGGTTATAATTAGGAATTTCAATTGAATGTTAGGCCCAGATATAAGGGTAGAAACCATGACCCAAATAGTGGAAGAGCTAATTGGCTAAGAGATATCCCCCTACAGCCTGGGTGAAGCCCTTGCAAATGAAATCTAATGCTGAGGTCAACAGGGTGGTTAATGTGGCACAAAGCAACTGGGAAGCCACTCTTGCTATATCACATGAGAACACAACTATCACCTTAGACATGCTTCAACAGGTTAGGAAGCTCAAAATATTTCCCTAGTCATGCAAGGTAGTTAAAAACCATGATGAGATTAGTGAAACCAACTGCACTTAATTTCCAAAGTCATAGTAGGTGGAATTACACTATTAGTGCTACACCTTCATCAGATACATGAGGATAGAAGAATAGAAGTAAAAAAGAAAAAATAAAGAAAAAAATATGTTCATAATGCAAAATTTTGAAGACAACTATGTGGCAACTGGAAAATTGCACCAGTCAGGAAAACATTTGTATAGACACCCATACACACACATGTTCATGTAGTTAACTATATAGTACTGCATGTGGGAATATGAACTTTTCATCAGGGAGAGACAGAAATCAAAGACTCTGTGAAATAAGCATGGTAAAAACATAACAATCAACAATGATATATTTAGAGATCTTCCGTACCTCATCCCTGTCAAAGTTGTCACCACTGTGGGGATCAAAGAGTACATCACCAGTTGCAAGCTCAAAACAAAGGCAAGCAAAGGACCAAAGATCCGCTGACGTTGAGTATTTAGAACCTAATATCACCTCTGGACACCTATATTGTCTAGTTTGAATATCATTTGTAAACTGTTTGTGAGTCCAACAAGCATTCCCAAAGTCCACCAATTTGCACTTTAAGTCTGTTGATGCCAACAGTTTCTGCCTTGTGGAGCGGCTCCCCCTTTTATTACCCTTATTTCCTACGTCCTTTGTTCCATCAGAGTCTGATGCTCTACTTGTATTAACAGAACTAGTGGGCTGCGTCTGAAACAGAATCCACATTTGATCTCAAATTGGGTGGTGACTCCACTTCTCCAGATGTTTCAGGATCTCCATCAGCTTCCCTAGAAACATCCTTCTTCACACAACCCTGAGCAGCTTGCTTAGCCTTTCTTCGTATCTTTTTCTTTTGATTCCTTGTCAAATCTCCATTTGACTTTGGAATCCCAGACTCTAATATGGTCTTGTCCTTGTTATTGGCAAGAATGAGAGGAGTTCCTGACTTCCTGGGATCCTTACAGGGGTCTATCATCGACAGCAGCAAAATATTCTCTGGCTTCAGATCAGTGTGTATAATAGAAAGGTTTCTATGCAAGTAATCTAAACCCACCAAAATATGTAAACAGATTTCCTTAACCATATGAATCGGCAAACCGCGGTAATCTGTATATTTGATAAGGGTTAAAAGATTATCCCCCAAGTACTCAAATACCATACAAACATGATTCCCATTTGGGCCAGAATGCTTAAAATGATCCAAAAGTTTTACTACGCAATTTTTATCATCTGGGTCTCCATCTGCAATCTGTTGCAAAATCGTTATCTCGTCCATGGCTGCCTCAGTGTAATGCTGAGCACTCTTTTGTACCTTCAGAGCTACATAGCACTGCATTGTTTATTAATCAATCAGAAAGAAAACTACAAAAGTATAAGCATTCTTTAAATTATGTTTGATCACTGATGCTAAAGAAAATTATGTTGTTGTATCAAAGGTTTATTCTATTTTAGAAAAGAAAATTTATAGACATAACTCTGTCACAGGCTAGGCTCAAGATCCTTGAAGGTTCATATTTCTTCTCATTTTACTAATCAGTCTTGAAAACAACAATGCACATTCCAGTAATTTTCTCTTCATCCTATCAGAAAACAAACATAGATGGCTTCACTAGCGCAACTGACTTAACAACAAAGAAGCATCGGAAATACAAAAATTCAACGATACACAGAAATACCCAAAAAAAATACAGAACCAAGAAGTTGAACTTAACTCAACTCGAAACATCCAAAAAAAACATGAACTAAGAAGTTGAACTTAACTCAATTCGAAACACCAAACTGAGATTTCAATAAGCTTGTGTTTTAGCTCAAGCAACAAATTCACAAAGCACAAAATGTATAAAAAAACACAAGTCATACAGCAGTTTCTCCAAATTGAACCAAGTCACACCAGTTAAAAAACCTTGAACTAAATTTATGCCGCAAGAAAGTAACAACAACAACAACATAATAATAAATGGAAAAGCATTTCCAGTTACAGCGAGAAGAGTGGGCGTACGGAATGAACAGTATCCCAGGCAAGCCAGACGGTAGAGAAATGGCCCCAGCCAAGCTTAGATTGAACAACATAATGGCCATTCTTAAACGCATCTCCAATTCTAATAGCGTGATAACCACCGCGTCGGTAGTCCTCCGTTCCTTCGTCCTCCGATGTATAATCTCTGCTCTCTCCGCTGCTCACTAGATCCTCCTCCATTTCTCCCCAGCTCAGATTTTGATTACAGATCAACTTTCTATGTTAGATAGGCGAGTTTTATTGAAGACAGAGACTCATTTCCGAATATTTGATTTATTTATTTAATTCTTGGTTTAATCAAACCGCAACATGTCAGATTGGATGTCTTTCTTCTAGTCCGGGTTCGGATCCTGTTTTGGATTGGGTAATATTTTATTTATTTCATTCTTGACATGAAATGGTTCAGTGACGTGTCATCTTCAGTGTGGATGACCATGAACTGAAGATCTGTACTTGTTTTTTCTTTTCTTTCTTTTTGTTTTCCCCCAATTTTTATAAAATATTAAGGGTGTATCCCTAAAATTTTAGCGATGGTAATGGATCAAGTTTGAGGTGGGTATCTTTAAATACATCTTTGTACCGTTTTAAAAAAATTTAATATAATTTATATTCAAAAATTATAACAAATTTTACGTTTTTATTATTAAATTTTTTCGATATAAAGTATTTAATTTTAATCAAAATTTTGTAATATATTTATAAATTTTTATATTTTTAATATATTTATGTTATATTAAATATTAAATTTAAAATTATAATTTTTTATATTAATTTAAAATAAAATACATTACAATTAAATTTTATATATAAAATATTAAAATTTTTAAAAAAATTATAAATTCATAAATTTAAAATAATAATTATCAAATTTATCGTGCTCTATTTTATTCAATTGTAACTAGAACATATCTAACATGATTTTATACGATAGTGAATAATAATATATAAAATTAATAAAAAATAAATCTTTATAAATAACAAAATAATTAATTTATTTATTGATAGAAATTTAAAATTAATTATTAAAAAAAATAATTAATTAAAACTAAAATTGTATAAGAGAAATTAAAAATTTAATATGTAAAATTATCATTCCTAAAAAATTATATCAATATACTTATGTATCATTAAATTTCTAACTATAAATGTACTAATTATTGGTATGTAATTTTTAAAATTTTTAATTATATTTTTTATTATTTCTTGAGGTATTGTGATGTATATTTTCTTGGTGTATGACGGAATGATATGAAGATGTACATTTTACTAATTTTACCTGGAAAACCGGCTTAGAGCCAAATTTCGTCATTTCACTAGCTAGATTCATGGCTTAATCTACATTGTCAAAATGGAGAAACGATACTTGGAGTGAAAATTTTCGGTCATTTTCATCCCCAAATCATACACATGAAGAGAGAGAAGAGACATTGACTAGTTGTTTACTTTTCAGGTTTCTCACTTATTGGCAACAGGTTTAAGAGAAAATTGTATGGAGAAGCCAACCGAGCAATGTCATGTCCATGACCGGGAGGTATGTATTTGAGTTTTAATGTTTCAAAGCAATGCACATAGGAAATGAACAAAGATCTTGTTCAAACTTTGAAGAATCCATTGTTTATAAATTAATATCATTTTCTTTCACTCGAATGCTCGACGTATTCATATACTATTACAACCCTGAAAAAATAAGTTACTGACTTGTTAAATAAAATTTGTTTTAATAATAATTAATTTTAAATATATTTTAAAATTTTAAAATATATGAAAATATAAAATTACTTCAAATTTATTAACAGTTCCACAAATAAATGTGAAGACTTATAACTATTTTAAATAAGTAAAACAAATTAAATAGTCCAAAAAAAATGCGTTTTATTTTATAATTATTGTAATTACGTGTAAGTCAACTAATTCTAGATAATTCATATCCAATATTGAGGTGTTAAAAAAGTCAACTAATTCTAGATAACATATCCAATATTGAGGTGTTAAAAAGTTCACTCGACGTATTTTAGAGTTCTCAAGAATACAATCTCACTTTTCACTTTCCAAATCACCGTGAAGTCTACTATGGAGGGGAAAAAAAAAGAGTTGAGATAAATAACATTGCTCAATAGGAATATATGAATACTCACCTAAGTTGGTTGATCGACTAAATTAATCATACAATCACATATTAGTGATAGCCACAATAGAGTCACACAAAGGTTTAGAAACTCTCACCCAAGCACATGCTAATGTTATCTCTTATAATCAATTGTGATTAATTTAGTTAATATATTATCCACATAATGTGCCCCATAATTGCTCATTCTCCAAACAACTGCCTCCCGCTTTGAGAACTTCCCAAAACTATCATAAAGAATAAAAACCGTTATTGATAATGCTTGTTAACTTTTTAGGAATTTTTTTATAGAAAAAAACTTATACAGAGGCTTAACTTACTATTTGAGGTTCTTAAACTCATTATTCTAAAACTTACCATCAAGTGGATAACAAAAATTTATTATTAGATTATTAAAACCTTAACAATAGTAATGACGAACAGTAGGTTATATAAACTTTTGTTTAATTAATCTTGCATATTTTAAAGTATAATTTTGTGTTATATATTTATACATATGCTTTTATTTAGACAATTGCAGTGATTTGGGTATTTGTAATTAGTGAATAAGAGAAGAGAAAAAAATCTTATTTCAAAACTTGGTATAGCATTTAGCATCTTAGAACCTCCTTTAAATGATCGTGATAGATTCTTACATTTATTTTTAATTTATTTATCCAAAATAGGTAAAGGGAAGTAAAACATCTACTAGCTCGTCTACAACAAAAGAAACTAGATTTTGAATTCATTCAAGTCATTCGGCCATCATTCCAAAGATTGAAAAGGAAGAAAGTGCATCTTTTAAACATGATTACGGTTAAATTTAGCATTGTTTATGCCTGTAAAACATACAATGTATTCACTTGTAACAAGATTTCTTTGTTCACATATCATTCGTCCTTATTTGTAACTAATATCATATATGTTTTTGAGTATGACACATAAAATACAAATAATAACTTCTTTATTTATATATAATTGTTCAATATTATTTTTAAAAACAAACATTTA